>CAXKVW010000252.1:0-223802 GCA_964058825.1 Carex arenaria
GAGGTTGTTAAGCGCACAAACAAGGGTAAATGATGTTCCTAAGCACAAGAACAAGTGCAAATGAGGTTCATTAGCACAAGAACAAGCGCAAAAGATATTGTTAAACACACGAACAACACCAATTGAGGTTTCTTAAGCACACAAATAAGGGAAATGAGGTTCCTAAGCACAAGATCAAGCTGAAAAGATGTTGTTAAGCACATGAACAACGCTAATTGAGGTTATTAACCACACAAACAAGGGCAAATGAGGTTCCTCAGCACAAGAACATGTTCAAAAGAGATTCATAAGCACAAGATCAAGCGCAATAGTGGTTGTTAAGCACACGAACAACGCCAATTGAGGTTGTTAAGCACACAAACAAGGGCAAATAAGGTTGCTAACCACAAGAACAAGTGCAAATGAGGTTCATAAGCACAAGATCAAGCGCAAAAGAGGTTGTTAAGCAAACGAACAACGCAAATTGAGGATGTTAAGCACACGATCAAGCGCAAATTAGGTTCCTAAGAACATTAACAAGTGCAAATGAGGTTCATAAGCACAAGATCAAGTGCAAAAGAGGTTGTTAAGCATACGAACAACGCAAATTGAGGCTGTTAAGCACACGAACAACGCAAATTGAGGCTGTTAAGCACACAAACAGAGGCAAATGAGGTTCCTAAGCACAAGAACAAGTGCAAATGAGATTCATAAGCACAAGATCACGCTCAAAAGTTGTTGTTAACCACAAGAACAACGCTAATTTAGGTTATTAAGCACACAAACAAGGGCAAATAAGGTTCCCAAGCACAAGAACATGTGCAAATGAGGTTCATAAGAACAATATCAAGTGCAAAAGAGGTTGTTAAGCACACGAATAATGCAAATTGAGGTTGTTAAGCACACAAATAACGGCAAATGAGGTTCCTAAGCACAAGAACAAGTTCAAATGAGGTTCATAAGCGCAAAAGAGGTTGTTAAGCACATGAAGAGCGCCAATTGAGGTTGTTAAGCACATAAACAAGGGCAAATGATGTTACTAAGCAGAAGAACAGGTGCAAATGAGGAGCATAAGCACAAGATCAAGCGCAAAAGTGGTTGTTAAGCACACGAACAATGCTAATTGAGGTTGTTAAGCGCACAAACAAGGGCAAATGATGTTCCTAAGCACAAGAACAAGTGCAAATGAGGTTCATTAGCACAACAACAAGCGCAAAAGATATTGTTAAGCACACGAACAACACCAATTGAGGTTTCTCAAGCACACAAATAAGGGAAATGAGGTTCCTAAGCACAATATCAAGCTCAAGAGATGTTGTTAAGCACATGAACAACGCTAATTGAGGTTATTAACCACACAAACAAGGGCAAATGAGGTTCCTAACCACAAGAACATGTTCAAATGAGATTCATAAGCATAAGATCAAGCGCAATAGTGGTTGTTAAGGACACGAACAACGCCAATTGAGGTTGTTGGGCACACAAACAAGGGCAAATGAGGTTCCTAACCACAAGAACAAGTGCAAATGAGGTTCATAAGCACAAGATCAAGCGCAAAAGAGGTTGTTAAGCACACGAACAACGCAAATTGAGGTTGTTAAGCACACGATCAAGCGCAAATGAGGTTCCTAAGAACATGAACAAGTGCAAATCAGATTCATTAGCACAAGATCAAGTGCAAAAGAGGTTGTTGAGCACAGGATAAAGCGCTAATTAGTTTCCTAAGCACAAGAACAAGTGCAAATGAGGTTCATAAGCACAAGATCAAGTGCAAAAGAGGTTGTTAAGCATACGAACATCGCAAATTGAGGCTGTTAAGCACACAAACAGAGGCAAATGAGGTTCCTAAGCACAAGAACAAGTGCAAATGAGATTCATAAGCACAAGATCACGCTCAAAAGTTGTTGTTGACCACATGAACAACGCTAATTTAGGTTATTAAGCACACAAACAAGGGCAAATAAGGTTCCCAAGCACAAGAACAAGTGAAAATGAGGTTCAGAAGCACAAGATCAAGCGCAAAAGATGCTGTTAAGCAAATGAACAACGCCAATTAAGGTGGTTTATCACACAAACAATGGCAAATTAGGTTCCTTAACACAAAAACATGTGCAAATGAGGTTCATAAGAGCAAGATCAAGTGCAAAAGAGGTTGTCAAGCACACGAATAACGCAAATTGAGGTTGTTAAGCACACAAGTAACGGCAAATGAGGTTCCTAAGCACAAGAACAAGTTCAAATGAGGTTCATAAGCACAAGATCAAGTGCAAAAGAGGTTGTTAAGCACATGTAGAGCTCCAATTGAGGTTGTTAAGCACACAAACAAGGGCAAATGATGTTACTAAGCAGAAGAACAGGTGCAAATGAGGAGCATAAGCACAAGATCAGGCGCAAAAGAGGTTGTTAAGCACACGAACAATGCTAATTGAGGTTGTTAAGCACACAAATAAGCGCAAATAAGGTTCCTAAGCACAAGAACTAGTTCAAATGAGGGTCATAAGCACAAGATCAAGCGCAAAAGAGGTTGTTAAGCACACGAACAACGCTAATTGAGGTTGTTAAGCGCACAAACAAGGGTAAATGATGTTCCTAAGCACAAGAACAAGTGCAAATGAGGTTCATTAGCACAAGAACAAGCGCAAAAGATATTGTTAAACACACGAACAACACCAATTGAGGTTTCTTAAGCACACAAATAAGGGAAATGAGGTTCCTAAGCACAAGATCAAGCTGAAAAGATGTTCTTAAGCACATGAACAACGCTAATTGAGGTTATTAACCACACAAACAAGGGCAAATGAGGTTCCTCAGCACAAGAACATGTTCAAATGAGATTCATAAGCACAAGATCAAGCGCAATAGTGGTTGTTAAGCACACGAACAACGCCAATTGAGGCTATTAAGCACATAAACAAGGGCAAATGAGGTTGCTAACCACAAGAACAAGTGCAAATGAGGTTCATAAGCACAAGATCAAGCGCAAAAGAGGTTGTTAAGCAAACGAACAACGTAAATTGAGGATGTTAAGCACACGATCAAGCGCAAATTAGGTTCCTAAGAACATGAACAAGTGCAAATGAGGTTCATTAGCACAAGATCAAGTGCAAAAGGGGTTGTTGAGCACAGGATCAAGCGCAAATTAGTTTCCTAAGCACAAGAACAAGTGCAAATGAGGTTCATAAGCACAAGATCAAGTGCAAAAGAGGTTGTTAAGCATACGAACAACGCAAATTGAGGCTGTTAAGTACACGAACAACGCAAATTGAGGCTGTTAAGCACACAAACAGAGGCAAATGAGGTTCCTAAGCACAAGAACAAGTGCTAATGAGATTCATAAGCACAAGATCACGCTCAAAAGTTGTTGTTAACCACATGAACAACGCTAATTTTGGTTATTAAGCACACAAACAAGGGCAAATAAGGTTCCCAAGCACAAGAACAAGTGAAAATGAGGTTCATAAGAACAAGATCAAGCGCAAAAGAGACTGTTAAGCAAATAAACAACGCCAATTGAGGTTGTTTAGCACACAAACAAGGGCAAATTAGGTTCCTAAGCACAAAAACATGTGCAAATGAGGTTCATAAGAACAAGATCAAATGCAAAAGAGGTTGTCAAGCACACGAATAATGCAAATTGAGGTTGCTAAGCACACAAATAACGGCAAATGAGGTTCCTAAGCACAACAACAAGTTCAAATGAGGTTCATAAGCACAAGATCAAGCGCAAAAGAGGTTGTTAAGCACATGAAGAGCGCCAATTGAGGTTGTTAAGCACACAAACAAGGGCAAATGATGTTACTAAGCAGAATAACAGGTGCAAATGAGGAGCATAAGCACAAGATCAAGGGCAAAAGAGGTTGTTAAGCACACGAACAATGCTAATTGAGGTTGTCAAGCACACAAATAAGCGCAAATAAGGTTCCTAAGCACAAGAACTAGTTCAAATGAGGGTCATAAGCACAAGATCAAGCGCAAAAGAGGTTGTTAAGCACACGAACAACGCTAATTGAGGTTGTTAAGCGCACAAACAAGGGCAAATGATGTTCCTAAGCACAAGAACAAGTGCAAATGAGGTTCATTAGCACAAGAACAAGCGCAAAAGATATTGTTAAGCACACGAACAACACCAATTGAAGTTTCTTCAGCACACAAATAAGGGAAATGAGGTTCCTAAGCTCAAGATCAAGCTCAAAAGAAGTTGTTAAGCGCATGAACAACGCTAATTGAGGTTATTAACCACACAAACAAGGGCAAATGAGGTTCCTAAGCACAAGAACATGTTCAAATGAGATTCATAAGCAAAAGATCAAGCGCAATAGTGGTTGTTAAGGACATGAACAACGCCAATTGAGGTTGTTAAGCACACGATCAAGCGCAAATGAGGTTCCTAAGAACATGAACAAGTGCAAATGAGATTCATTAGCACAAGATCAAGTGCAAAAGAAGTTGTTGAGCACAGGATCAAGCGCAAATTAGTTTCCTAAGCACAAGAACAAGTGCAAATGAGGTTCATAAGCACAAGATCAAGTGCAAAAGAGGTTGTTAAGCATACGAACATCGCAAATTGAGGCTTTTAAGCACACAAACAGAGGCAAATGAGGTTCCTAAGCACAAGAACAAGTGCAAATGAGATTCATAAGCACAAGAGCAAGCTCAAAAGATGTTGTTAACCACATGAACAACGCTAATTTTGGTTATTAAGCACACAAACATGGGCAAATAAGGCTCCCAAGCACAAGAACAAGTGAAAATGAGGTTCATAAGCACAAGATCAAGCGCAAAAGACTCTGTTAAGCAAATCAACAACGCCAATTGAGGTTGTTTAGCACATAAACAAGGGCAAATTAGATTCCTAAGCATAAAAATATGTGCAAATGAGGTTCATAATAACAAGATCAAGTGCAAAAGAGGTTGTCAAGCACACGAATAACGCAAATTGAGGTTGTTAAGCACACAAATAACGGCAAATGAGGTTCCTAAGCACAAGAACAAGTCTAAATGAGATTCATAAGCACAAGATCACGCTCAAAAGTTGTTGTTAACCACATGAACAACGCCAATTTAGGTTATTAAGCACACAAACAAGGGCAAATAAGGTTCCCAAGCATAAGAACAAGTGATAATGAGGTTCATAAGCACAAGATCAAGAGCAAAAGAGGCTGTTAAGCAAATGAACAACGCCAATTGAGGTTGTTTAGCACACAAACAAGGGCAAATTAAGTTCCTAAGCACAAAAACATGTGCAAATGAGGTTCATAAGAGCAAGATCAAGTGAAAAAGAGATTGTCAAGCACACGAATAATGCAAATTGAGGTTGTTAAGCACACAAATAACGGCAAATGAGGTTCCTAAGCACAAGAACAAGTTCAAATGAGGTTCATAAGAGCAATATCAAGTGCAAAAGAGGTTGTTAAGCACATGAAGAGCGCCAATTGAGGTTGTTAAGCACACAAACAAGGGCAAATGATGTTACTAAGCAGAAGAACAGGTGCAAATGAGGAGCATAAGCACAAGATCAAGCGCAAAAGAGGTTGTTAAGCACACGAACAATGCAAATTGAGGTTGTTAAGCACACAAATAAGCGCAAATAAGGTTCCTAAGCACAAGAACTAGTTCAAATGAGGGTCATATGCACAAGATCAAGCGCAAAAGAGGTTGTTAAGCAAACGAACAACGTTAATTGAGGTTGTTAAGCGCACAAACAAGGGCAAATGATGTTCCTAAGCACAAGAACAAGTGCAAATGAGGTTCATTAGCACAAAAACAAGCGCAAAAGATATTGTTAAGCACAAGAACAACACCAATTGAGGTTGTTAAGCACACAAATAAGGGAAATGAGGTTTCTAAGCACAAGATCAAGCTCAAAAGATGTTGTTAAGCACATGAACAACGCTAATTGAGGTTATTAACCACACAAACAAGGGCAAATGAGGTTCCTAACCACAAGAACATGTTCAAATGAGATTCATAAGCACAAGAACAAGCGCAATAATGGTTGTTAAGCACACGAACAACGCCAATTGAGGTTGTTAAGCACACAAACAAGGGCAAATGAGGTTCCTAACCACAAGAACAAGTGCAAATGAGGTTCATTAGCACAAGATCAAGTGCAAAAGGGGTTGTTGAGCACAGGATCAGGCGCAAATTAGTTTCCTAAGCACAAGAACAAGTGTAAATGAGATTCATAAGCACAAGATCAAGTGCAAAAGAGGTTGTTAAGCATACGAACAACGCAAATTGAGGCTGTTAAGCACACAAACAGAGGCAAATGAGGTTCCTAAGCACAAGAACAAGTGCAAATGAGATTCATAAGTACAAGATCACGCTCAAAAGTTGTTGCTGACCACATGAACAACGCAAATTTACGTTATTAAGCACCCAAACAAGGGCAAATAAGGTTCCCAAGCACAAGAACAAGTGAAAATGAGGTTCATAAGCACAAGATCAAGCGCAAAAGAGGCTGTTAAGCAAATGAACAACGCCAATTGAGGTTGTTTAGCACCCAAACAAGGGCAAATTAGGTTCCTAAGCACAAAAACATGTGCAAATGAGGTTCATAAGAACAAGATCAAGTGCAAAAGAGGTTGTCAAGCACACGAATAACGCAAATTGAGGTTGTTAAGCACACAAATAACGGCAAATGAGGTTCCTCAGCACAAGAACAAGTTCAAATGAGGTTCATAAGCACAAGATCAAGCGCAAAAGAGGTTGTGAAGCACGTTAACAGTGCCAATTGAGGCTGTTAAGCACACAAACAAGGGCAAATGATGTTACTAATCAGAAGAACAGGTGCAAATGAGGAGCATAAGCACAAGATCAAGCGCAAAAGAGGTTGTTAAGCACACGAACAATGCTAATTGAGGTTGTTAAGCACACAAATAAGCGCAAATAAGGTTCCTAAGCACAAGAACTAGTTCAAATGAGGGTCATAAGCACAAGATCAAGCGCAAAAGAGGTTGTTAAGCACACGAACAATGCTAATTGAGGTTGTTAAGCGCACAAACAAGGGTAAATGATGTTCCTAAGCACAAGAACAAGTGCAAATGAGGTTCATTAGCACAAGAACAAGCGCAAAAGATATTGTTAAACACACGAACAACACCAATTGAGGTTTCTTAAGCACACAAATAAGGGAAATGAGGTTCCTAAGCACAAGATCAAGCTGAAAAGATGTTGTTAAGCACATGAACAACGCTAATTGAGGTTATTAACCACACAAACAAGGGCAAATGAGGTTCCTCAGCACAAGAACATGTTCAAAAGAGATTCATAAGCACAAGATCAAGCGCAATAGTGGTTGTTAAGCACACGAACAACGCCAATTGAGGTTGTTAAGCACACAAACAAGGGCAAATAAGGTTGCTAACCACAAGAACAAGTGCAAATGAGGTTCATAAGCACAAGATCAAGCGCAAAAGAGGTTGTTAAGCAAACGAACAACGCAAATTGAGGATGTTAAGCACACGATCAAGCGCAAATTAGGTTCCTAAGAACATTAACAAGTGCAAATGAGGTTCATAAGCACAAGATCAAGTGCAAAAGAGGTTGTTAAGCATACGAACAACGCAAATTGAGGCTGTTAAGCACACGAACAACGCAAATTGAGGCTGTTAAGCACACAAACAGAGGCAAATGAGGTTCCTAAGCACAAGAACAAGTGCAAATGAGATTCATAAGCACAAGATCACGCTCAAAAGTTGTTGTTAACCACAAGAACAACGCTAATTTAGGTTATTAAGCACACAAACAAGGGCAAATAAGGTTCCCAAGCACAAGAACATGTGCAAATGAGGTTCATAAGAACAATATCAAGTGCAAAAGAGGTTGTTAAGCACACGAATAATGCAAATTGAGGTTGTTAAGCACACAAATAACGGCAAATGAGGTTCCTAAGCACAAGAACAAGTTCAAATGAGGTTCATAAGCGCAAAAGAGGTTGTTAAGCACATGAAGAGCGCCAATTGAGGTTGTTAAGCACATAAACAAGGGCAAATGATGTTACTAAGCAGAAGAACAGGTGCAAATGAGGAGCATAAGCACAAGATCAAGCGCAAAAGTGGTTGTTAAGCACACGAACAATGCTAATTGAGGTTGTTAAGCGCACAAACAAGGGCAAATGATGTTCCTAAGCACAAGAACAAGTGCAAATGAGGTTCATTAGCACAACAACAAGCGCAAAAGATATTGTTAAGCACACGAACAACACCAATTGAGGTTTCTCAAGCACACAAATAAGGGAAATGAGGTTCCTAAGCACAATATCAAGCTCAAGAGATGTTGTTAAGCACATGAACAACGCTAATTGAGGTTATTAACCACACAAACAAGGGCAAATGAGGTTCCTAACCACAAGAACATGTTCAAATGAGATTCATAAGCATAAGATCAAGCGCAATAGTGGTTGTTAAGGACACGAACAACGCCAATTGAGGTTGTTGGGCACACAAACAAGGGCAAATGAGGTTCCTAACCACAAGAACAAGTGCAAATGAGGTTCATAAGCACAAGATCAAGCGCAAAAGAGGTTGTTAAGCACACGAACAACGCAAATTGAGGTTGTTAAGCACACGATCAAGCGCAAATGAGGTTCCTAAGAACATGAACAAGTGCAAATCAGATTCATTAGCACAAGATCAAGTGCAAAAGAGGTTGTTGAGCACAGGATAAAGCGCTAATTAGTTTCCTAAGCACAAGAACAAGTGCAAATGAGGTTCATAAGCACAAGATCAAGTGCAAAAGAGGTTGTTAAGCATACGAACATCGCAAATTGAGGCTGTTAAGCACACAAACAGAGGCAAATGAGGTTCCTAAGCACAAGAACAAGTGCAAATGAGATTCATAAGCACAAGATCACGCTCAAAAGTTGTTGTTGACCACATGAACAACGCTAATTTAGGTTATTAAGCACACAAACAAGGGCAAATAAGGTTCCCAAGCACAAGAACAAGTGAAAATGAGGTTCAGAAGCACAAGATCAAGCGCAAAAGATGCTGTTAAGCAAATGAACAACGCCAATTAAGGTGGTTTATCACACAAACAAGGGCAAATTAGGTTCCTTAACACAAAAACATGTGCAAATGAGGTTCATAAGAGCAAGATCAAGTGCAAAAGAGGTTGTCAAGCACACGAATAACGCAAATTGAGGTTGTTAAGCACACAAGTAACGGCAAATGAGGTTCCTAAGCACAAGAACAAGTTCAAATGAGGTTCATAAGCACAAGATCAAGTGCAAAAGAGGTTGTTAAGCACATGTAGAGCTCCAATTGAGGTTGTTAAGCACACAAACAAGGGCAAATGATGTTACTAAGCAGAAGAACAGGTGCAAATGAGGAGCATAAGCACAAGATCAGGCGCAAAAGAGGTTGTTAAGCACACGAACAATGCTAATTGAGGTTGTTAAGCACACAAATAAGCGCAAATAAGGTTCCTAAGCACAAGAACTAGTTCAAATGAGGGTCATAAGCACAAGATCAAGCGCAAAAGAGGTTGTTAAGCACACGAACAACGCTAATTGAGGTTGTTAAGCGCACAAACAAGGGTAAATGATGTTCCTAAGCACAAGAACAAGTGCAAATGAGGTTCATTAGCACAAGAACAAGCGCAAAAGATATTGTTAAACACACGAACAACACCAATTGAGGTTTCTTAAGCACACAAATAAGGGAAATGAGGTTCCTAAGCACAAGATCAAGCTGAAAAGATGTTCTTAAGCACATGAACAACGCTAATTGAGGTTATTAACCACACAAACAAGGGCAAATGAGGTTCCTCAGCACAAGAACATGTTCAAATGAGATTCATAAGCACAAGATCAAGCGCAATAGTGGTTGTTAAGCACACGAACAACGCCAATTGAGGCTATTAAGCACATAAACAAGGGCAAATGAGGTTGCTAACCACAAGAACAAGTGCAAATGAGGTTCATAAGCACAAGATCAAGCGCAAAAGAGGTTGTTAAGCAAACGAACAACGTAAATTGAGGATGTTAAGCACACGATCAAGCGCAAATTAGGTTCCTAAGAACATGAACAAGTGCAAATGAGGTTCATTAGCACAAGATCAAGTGCAAAAGGGGTTGTTGAGCACAGGATCAAGCGCAAATTAGTTTCCTAAGCACAAGAACAAGTGCAAATGAGGTTCATAAGCACAAGATCAAGTGCAAAAGAGGTTGTTAAGCATACGAACAACGCAAATTGAGGCTGTTAAGTACACGAACAACGCAAATTGAGGCTGTTAAGCACACAAACAGAGGCAAATGAGGTTCCTAAGCACAAGAACAAGTGCTAATGAGATTCATAAGCACAAGATCACGCTCAAAAGTTGTTGTTAACCACATGAACAACGCTAATTTTGGTTATTAAGCACACAAACAAGGGCAAATAAGGTTCCCAAGCACAAGAACAAGTGAAAATGAGGTTCATAAGAACAAGATCAAGCGCAAAAGAGACTGTTAAGCAAATAAACAACGCCAATTGAGGTTGTTTAGCACACAAACAAGGGCAAATTAGGTTCCTAAGCACAAAAACATGTGCAAATGAGGTTCATAAGAACAAGATCAAGTGCAAAAGAGGTTGTTAAGCACACGAATAATGCAAATTGAGGTTGTTAAGCACACAAATAACGGCAAATGAGGTTCCTAAGCACAAGAACAAGTTCAAATGAGGTTCATAAGCACAAGATCAAGCGCAAAAGAGGTTGTTAAGCACATGAAGAGCGCCAATTGAGGTTGTTAACCACACAAACAAGGGCAAATGATGTTACTAAGCAGAAGAACAGGTGCAAATGAGGAGCATAAGCACAAGATCAAGCGCAAAAGTGGTTGTTAAGCACACGAACAATGCTAATTGAGGTTGTTAAGCGCACAAACAAGGGCAAATGATGTTCCTAAGCACAAGAACAAGTGCAAATGAGGTTCATTAGCACAACAACAAGCGCAAAAGATATTGTTAAGCACACGAACAACACCAATTGAGGTTTCTCAAGCACACAAATAAGGGAAATGAGGTTCCTAAGCTCAATATCAAGCTCAAGAGATGTTGTTAAGCACATGAACAACGCTAATTGAGGTTATTAACCACACAAACAAGGGCAAATGAGGTTCCTAACCACAAGAACATGTTCAAATGAGATTCATAAGCATAAGATCAAGCGCAATAGTGGTTGTTAAGCACACGAACAACGCCAATTGAGGTTGTTAAGCACACAAACAAGGGCAAATGAGGTTCCTAACCACAAGAACAAGTGCAAATGAGGTTCATAAGCACAAGATCAAGCGCAAAAGAGGTTGTTAAGCACACGAAAAACGCAAATTGAGGTTGTTAAGCACACGATCAAGCGCAAATGAGGTTCCTAAGAACATGAACAAGTGCAAATCAGATTCATTAGCACAAGATCAAGTGCAAAAGAGGTTGTTGAGCACAGGATAAAGCGCTAATTAGTTTCCTAAGCACAAGAACAAGTGCAAATGAGGTTCATAAGCACAAGATCAAGTGCAAAAGAGGTTGTTAAGCATACGAACATCGCAAATTGAGGTTGCTAAGCACACAAATAACGTCAAATGAGGTTCCGAAGCACAAGAACAAGTTCAAATGAGGTTCATAAGCACAAGATCAAGTGCAAAAGAGATTGTTAAGCACATGAAGAGCGCCAATTGAGGTTGTTAAGCACACAAACAAGGGCAAATGATGTTACTAAGCAGAAGAACAGGTGCAAATGAGGAGCATAAGCACAAGATCAAGCGCAAAAAAGGTTGTTAAGCACACGAACAATGCTAATTGAGGTTGTTAAGCACACAAATAAGCGCAAATAAGGTTCCTAAGCACAAGAACTAGTTCAAATGAGGGTCATAAGCACAAGATTAAGCGCAAAAGAGGTTGTTAAGCACACGAACAACGTTAATTGAGGTTGTTAAACGCACCAATAAGGGCAAATGATGTTCCTAAGCACAAGAACAAGTGCAAATGAGGTTCATTAGCACAAGAACAAGCGCAAAAGATATTGTTAAGAACACGAACAACACCAATTGAGGTTGTTAAGCACACAAATAAGGGAAATGAGGTTCCTAAGGACAAGATCAAGCTCAAAAGATGTTGTTAAGCACATGAACAACGCTAATTGAGGTTATTAACCACACAAACAAGGGCAAATGAGGCTCCTAAGCACAAGAACATGTTCAAATGAGATTCATAAGCACAAGATCAACCGCAATAGTGGTTGTTAAGCACACGAACAACGCCAATTGAGGTTGTTAAGCACACAAACAAGGTCAAATGAGGTTCCTAACCACAAGAACAAGTGCAAATGAGGTTCATCAGCACAAGATCAAGTGCAAAAGAGGTGGTTAAGCATATGAACAACGCAAATTGAGGCTGTTAAGCACACAAATAGAGGCAAATGAGGTTCCTAAGCACAAGAACAAGTGCAAATGATATTCATAAGCAGATGATCACGCTCAAAAGTTGTTGTTAACCACATGAACAACGCTAATTTAGGTTATTAAGCACACAAACAAGGGCAAATAAGGTTCCCAAGCACATGAACAAGTGAAAATGAGGTTCATAAGCACAAGATCAAGCGCAAAAGAGGTTGTTAAGCACACGAACAACGCAAATTGAGGATGTTAAGCACACCATCAAGCGCAAATTAGGTTCCTAAGAACATGAACAAGTGCAAATGTGGTTCATTAGCACACGATCAAGTGCAAAAGGGGTTGTTGAGCACAGGATCAAGCGCAAATTAGTTTCCTAAGCTCAAGAACAAGTGCAAATGAGTTTCATAAGCACAAGATCAAGTGCAAAAGAGGTTGTTAAGCATACGAACAACGCAAATTGAGGCTGTTAAGCACACAAACAGAGGCAAATGAGGTTCCTAAGCACAAGAACAAGTGCAAATGAGATTCATAAGCACAAGATCACGCTCAAAAGTTGTTGTTGACCACATGAACAACGCTAATTTAGGTTATTAAGCACACAAACAAGGGCAAATAAGGCTCCCAAGCACAAGAACAAGTGAAAATGAGGTTCATAAGCACAAGATCAAGCGCAAAAGATGCTGTTAAGCAAATGAACAACGCCAATTGAGGTGGTTTAGCTCACAAACAAGGGCAAATTAGGTTCCTAAGCACAAAAACATGTGCAAATGAGGTTCATATGAACAAGATCAAGTGCAAAAGAGGTTGTCAAGCACACGAATAACGCAAATTGAGGTTGTTAAGCACACAAATAACGGCAAATGAGGTTCCTAAGCACAAGAACAAGTTCAAATGAGGTTCATAAGCACAAGATCATGCGCAAAAGAGGTTGTTAAGCACATGAACAGCGCCAATTGAGGTTGTTAAGCACACAAACAAGGGCAAATGAAGTTACTAAGCAGAAGAACAGGTGCAAATGAGGAGCATAAGCACAAGTTCAAGCGCAAAAGAGGTTGTTAAGCACACAAATAAGCGCAAATAAGGTTCCTAAGCACAAGAACTAGTTCAAATGAGGGTCATAAGCACAAGATCAAGCGCAAAAGAGGTTGTTAAGCTCACGAACAACGCTAATTGAGGTTGTTAAGCGCACAAACAAGGGCAAATGATGTTCCTAAGCATAAGAACAAGTGCAAATGAGGTTCATTAGCACAAGAACAAGCGCAAAAGATATTGTTAAGCACACGAACAACACCAATTGAGGTTGTTAAGCACACAAATAAGGGAAATGAGGTTCCTAAGCACAAGATCAAGCTCAAAAGATGTTGTTAAGCACATGAACAACGCTAATTGAGGTTATTAACCACACAAACAAGGGCAAATGAGGCTCCTAAGCACAAGAACATGTTCAAATGAGATTCATAAGCACAAGATCACCCGCAATAGTGGTTGTTAAGCACACGAACAACGCCAATTGAGGTTGTTAAGCACACAAACAAGGGCAAATGAGGTTCCTAACCACAAGAACAAGTGCAAATGAGGTTCATCAGCACAAGATCAAGTGCAAAAGAGGTGGTTAAGCATATGAACAACGCAAATTGAGGCTGTTAAGCACACAAATAGAGGCAAATGAAGTTCCTAAGCACAAGAACAAGTGCAAATGATATTCATAAGCAGATGATCACGCTCAAAAGTTGTTGTTAACCACATGAACAACGCTAATTTAGGTTATTAAGCACACAAACAAGGGCAAATAAGGTTCCCAAGCACATGAACAAGTGAAAATGAGGTTCATAAGCACAAGATCAAGCGCAAAAGAGGTTGTTAAGCACACGAACAACGCAAATTGAGGATGTTAAGCACACCATCAAGCGCAAATTAGGTTCCTAAGAACATGAACAAGTGCAAATGTGGTTCATTAGCACACGATCAAGTGCAAAAGGGGTTGTTGAGCACAGGATCAAGCGCAAATTAGTTTCCTAAGCTCAAGAACAAGTGCAAATGAGTTTCATAAGCACAAGATCAAGTGCAAAAGAGGTTGTTAAGCATACGAACAACGCAAATTGAGGCTGTTAAGCACACAAACAGAGGCAAATGAGGTTCCTAAGCACAAGAACAAGTGCAAATGAGATTCATAAGCACAAGATCACGCTCAAAAGTTGTTGTTGACCACATGAACAACGCTAATTTAGGTTATTAAGCACACAAACAAGGGCAAATAAGGCTCCCAAGCACAAGAACAAGTGAAAATGAGGTTCATAAGCACAAGATCAAGCGCAAAAGATGCTGTTAAGCAAATGAACAACGCCAATTGAGGTGGTTTAGCTCACAAACAAGGGCAAATTAGGTTCCTAAGCACAAAAACATGTGCAAATGAGGTTCATATGAACAAGATCAAGTGCAAAAGAGGTTGTCAAGCACACGAATAACGCAAATTGAGGTTGTTAAGCACACAAATAACGGCAAATGAGGTTCCTAAGCACAAGAACAAGTTCAAATGAGGTTCATAAGCACAAGATCAAGCGCAAAAGAGGTTGTTAAGCACATGAACAGCGCCAATTGAGGTTGTTAAGCACACAAACAAGGGCAAATGAAGTTACTAAGCAGAAGAACAGGTGCAAATGAGGAGCATAAGCACAAGTTCAAGCGCAAAAGAGGTTGTTAAGCACACAAATAAGCGCAAATAAGGTTCCTAAGCACAAGAACTAGTTCAAATGAGGGTCATAAGCACAAGATCAAGCGCAAAAGAGGTTGTTAAGCTCACGAACAACGCTAATTGAGGTTGTTAAGCGCACAAACAAGGGCAAATGATGTTCCTAAGCATAAGAACAAGTGCAAATGAGGTTCATTAGCACAAGAACAAGCGCAAAAGATATTGTTAAGCACACGAACAACACCAATTGAGGTTGTTAAGCACACAAATAAGGGAAATGAGGTTCCTAAGCACAAGATCAAGCTCAAAAGATGTTGTTAAGCACATGAACAACGCTAATTGAGGTTATTAACCACACAAACAAGGGCAAATGAGGTTCCTAACCACAAGAACATGTTCAAATGAGATTCATAAGCATAAGATCAAGCGCAATAGTGGTTCTTAAGCACACGAACAACGCCAATTGAGGTTGTTAAGCACACAAACAAGGGCAAATGAGGTTCCTAACCACAAGAACAAGTGCAAATGAGGTTCATAAGCACAAGATCAAGTGCAAAAGTGGTTGTTAAGCACACAAACAACGCAAATTGAGGTTGTTAAGCACACGATCAAGCGCAAATGAGGTTCCTAAGAACATGAACAAGTGCAAATCAGATTCATTAGCACAAGATCAAGTGCAAAAGAGGTTGTTGAGCACAGGATAAAGCGCTAATTAGTTTCCTAAGCACAAGAACACGTGCAAATGAGGTTCATAAGCACAAGATCAAGTGCAAAAGAGGTTGTTAAGCATACGAACATCGCAAATTGAGGCTGTTAAGCACACAAACAGAAGCAAATGAGGTTCCTAAGCACAAGAACAAGTGCAAATGAGATTCATAAGCACAAGATCACGCTCAAAAGTTGTTGTTGACCACATGAACAACGCTAATTGAGGTTATTAAGCACACAAACAAGGGCAAATAAGGCTCCCAAGCACAAGAACAAGTGAAAATGAGGTTCATAAGCACAAGATCAAGCGCAAAAGATGCTGTTAAGCAAATGAACAACGCCAATTGAGGTGGTTTAGCTCACAAACAAGGGCAAATTAGGTTCCTAAGCACAAAAACATGTGCAAATGAGGTTCATATGAACAAGATCAAGTGCAAAAGAGGTTGTCAAGCACACGAATAACGCAAATTGAGGTTGTTAAGCACACAAATAACGGCAAATGAGGTTCCTAAGCACAAGAACAAGTTCAAATGAGGTTCATAAGCACAAGATCAAGCGCAAAAGAGGTTGTTAAGCACATGAACAGCGCCAATTGAGGTTGTTAAGCACACAAACAAGGGCAAATGAAGTTACTAAGCAGAAGAACAGGTGCAAATGAGGAGCATAAGCACAAGATCAAGCGCAAAAGAGGTTGTTAAGCACACAAATAAGCGCAAATAAGGTTCCTAAGCACAAGAACTAGTTCAAATGAGGGTCATAAGCACAAGATCAAGCGCAAAAGAGGTTGTTAAGCTCACGAACAACGCTAATTGAGGTTGTTAAGCGCACAAACAAGGGCAAATGATGTTCCTAAGCATAAGAACAAGTGCAAATGAGGTTCATTAGCACAAGAACAAGCGCAAAAGATATTGTTAAGCACACGAACAACACCAATTGAGGTTTCTCAAGCACACAAATAAGGGAAATGAGGTTCCTAAGCACAAGATCAAGCTCAAAAGATGTTGTTAAGCACATGAACAACGCTAATTGAGGTTATTAACCACACAAACAAGGGCAAATGAGGTTCCTAACCACTATAACATGATCAAATGAGATTCATAAGCATAAGATCAAGCGCAATAGTGGTTGTTAAGCACACGAACAACGCCAATTGAGGTTGTCAAGCACACAAACAAGGGCAAATGAGGTTCCTAACCACAAGAACAAGTGCAAATGAGGTTCATAAGCACAAGATCAAGTGCAAAAGTGGTTGTTAAGCACACAAACAACGCAAATTGAGGTTGTTAAGCACACGATCAAGCGCAAATGAGGTTCCTAAGAACATGAAGAAGTGCAAATCAGATTCATTAGCACAAGATCAAGTGCAAAAGAGGTTGTTGAGCACAGGATCAAGCGCAAATTAGTTTCCTAAGCACAAGAACAAGTGCAAATGAGGTTCATAAGCACAAGATCAAGTGCAAAAGAGGTTGTTAAGCATACGAACATCGCAAATTGAGGCTGTTAAGCACACAAACAGAGGCAAATGAGGTTCCTAAGCACAAGAACAAGTGCAAATGAGATTCATAAGCACAAGATCACGCTCAAAAGTTGTTGTTGACCACATGAACAACGCTAATTTAGGTTATTCAGCACACAAACAAGGGCAAATAAGGCTCCCAAGCACAAGAACAAGTGAAAATGAGGTTCATAAGCACAAGATCAAGCGCAAAAGATGCTGTTAAGCAAATGAACAACGCCAATTGAGGTTGTTTAGCACACAAACAAGGGCAAATTTGGTTCCTAAGCACAAAAACATGTGCAAATGAGGTTCATAAGAACAAGATCAAGTGCAAAAGAGGTTGTCAAGCACACGAATAACGCAAATTGAGGTTCCTAAGCACACAAATAACGGCAAATGAGGTTCCTAAGCACAAGAACAAGTCCAAATGAGATTCATAAGCACAAGATCACACTCAAAAGTAGTTGTTAACCACATGAACAACGCTAATTTAGGTTATTAAGCACACAAACAAGGGCAAATAAGGTTCCCAAGCATAAGAACAAGTGAAAATGAAGTTCGTAAGCACAAGATCAAGCGCAAAAGATGCTGTTAAGCAAATGAACAACGCCAATTGACGTTGTTTAGCACACAAACAAGGGCAAATTAGGTTCCTAAGCACAAAAACATGTGCAAATGAGGTTCATAAGAGCAAGATCAAGTGCAAAAGAGGTTGTCAAGCACACGAATAACGCAAATTGAGGTTGCTAAGCACAAAAATAACGGCAAATGAGGTTCCTAAGCACAAGAACAAGTTCAAATGAGGTTCATAAGCACAAGATCAAGTGCAAAAGAGATTGTTAAGCACATGAAGAGCGCCAATTGAGGTTGTTAAGCACACAAACAAGGGCAAATGATGTTACTAAGCAGAATAACAGGTGCAAATGAGAAGCATAAGCACAAGATCAAGCGCAAAAGAGGTTGTTAAGCACACGAACAATGCTAATTGAGGTTGTTAAGCACACAAATAAGCGCAAATAAGGTTCCTAAGCACAAGAACTAGTTCAAATGAGGGTCATAAGCACAAGATTAAGCGCAAAAGAGGTTGTTAAGCACACGAACAACGTTAATTGAGGTTGTTAAACGCACCAACAAGGGCAAATGATGTTCCTAAGCACAAGAACAAGTGCAAATGAGGTTCATTAGCACAAGAACAAGCGCAAAAGATATTGTTAAGCACACGAACAACACCAATTGAGGTTGTTAAGCACACAAATAAGGGAAATGAGGTTCCTAAGCACAAGATCTAGCTCAAAAGATGTTGTTAAGCAATTGAACAACGCTAATTGAGGTTATTAACCACACAAACAAGGGCAAATGAGGTTCCTAACCACAAGAACAAGTGCAAATGAGGTTCCTAAGCACAAGATCAAGCGCAAAAGAGGTTGTTAAGCACACGAACAACGCAAATTGAGGATGTTAAGCACACGATCAAGAGCAAATTAGGTTCCTAAGAACATGAACAAGTGCAAATGAGGTTCATTAGCACAAGATCAAGTGCAAAAGGGGTTGTTGAGTACAGGATCAAGCGCAAATTAGTTTCCTATGAACAAGAACAAGGGCAAATGAGGTTCATAAGCACAAGATCAAGTGCAAAAGAGGTTGTTAAGCATACGAACAACGCAAATTGAGGCTGTTAAGCACACGATCAAGTGCAAAAGGGGTTGTTGAGCACAGGATCAAGCGCAAATTAGTTTCCTAAGCACAAAAACAAGTTCAAATGAGGTTCATAAGCAAAAGATCAAGCGCAAAAGAG
Organism: Carex arenaria; assembly: GCA_964058825.1. Taxonomy (NCBI): domain Eukaryota; kingdom Viridiplantae; phylum Streptophyta; class Magnoliopsida; order Poales; family Cyperaceae; genus Carex; species Carex arenaria. The sequence goes on from CAXKVW010000252.1 coordinate 19,040, forward strand.
GTTGTTAAGCACATGAACAGCGCCAATTGAGGCTGTTAAGCACACAAACAAGGGCAAATGACGTCACTAAGCAGAAGAACTGGTGCAACTGAGGAGCATAAGCACAAGATCAAGCGCAAAAGACTTTGTTAAGCACACAAATAAGCGCAAATAAGGTTCCTAAGCACAAGAACTAGTTCAAATGAGGGTCATAAGCACAAGATCAAGCGCAAAAGAGGTTGTTAAGCACACGAACAACGCTAATTGGGGTTGTTAAGCGCACAAACAAGGGTAAATGATGTTCCTAAGCACAAGAACAAGTGCAAATGAGGTTCATTAGCACAAGAACAAGCGCAAAAGATATTGTTAAGCACACGAACAACACCAATTAACGTTTCTTAAGCACACAAATAAGGGAAATGAGGTTCCTAAGCACAAGATCAAGCTCAAAAGATGTTGTTAAGCACATGAACAACGCTAATTGAGGTTTTTAACCACACAAACAAGGGCAAATGAGGTTCCTAAGCACAAGAACATGTTCAAATGAGCTTCACGAGCACAAGATCTAGCGCAATAGTGGTTTTTAAGCACACGAACAACGCCAATTGAGGTTGTTAAGCACACAAACAAGGGCAAATGAGGTTGCTAACCACAAGAACAAGTGCAAATGAGGTTCCTAAGCACAAGATCAAGCGCAAAAGAGGTTGTTAAGCACACGAACAATGCAAATTGAGGATGTTAAGCACACCATCAAGCGCAAATTAGGTTCCTAAGAACATGAACAAGTGCAAATCAGATTCATTAGCACAAGATCAAGTGCAAAAGAGGTTGTTGAGCACAGGATAAAGCGCTAATTAGTTTCCTAAGCACAAGAACAAGTGCAAATGAGGTTCATAAGCACAAGATCAAGTGCAAAAGAGGTTGTTAAGCATACGAACATCGCAAATTGAGGCTGTTAAGCACACAAACAGAGGCAAATGAGGTTCCTAAGCACAAGAACAAGTGCAAATGAGATTCACAAGCCCAATATCACGCTCAAAAGTTGTTGTTGACCACTTGAACAACGCTAATTTAGGTTATTAAGCACACCAACAAGGGCAAATAAGGCTCCCAAGCACAAGAACAAGTGAAAATGAGGTTCATAAGCACAAGATCAAGCGCAAAAGAGGCTGTTAAGCAAATGAACAACGCCAATTGAGGTTGTTTAGCACACAAACAATGGCAAATTAGGTTCCTAAGCACAAAAACATGTGCAAATGAGGTTCATAAGAACAAGATCAAGTGCAAAAGAGGTTGTCAAGCACACGAATAACGCAAATTGAGGTTGTTAAGCACACAAATAACGGCAAATGAGGTTCCTAAGCACAAGAACAAGTCCAAATGAGATTCATAAGCACAAGATCACGCTCAAAAGTTGTTGTTAACCACATGAACAACGCTAATTTAGGTTATTAAGCACACAAACAAGGGCAAATAAGGTTCCCAAGCATAAGAACAAGTGAAAATGAGGTTCGTAAGCACAAGATCAAGCGCAAAAGAGGCTGTTAAGCAAATGAACAACGCCAATTGAGGTTGTTTAGCACACAAACAAGGGAAAATTAGGTTCCTAAGCTCAAAAACATGTGCAAATGAGGTTCATAAGAGCAAGATCAAGTGCAAAAGAGGTTGTCAAGCACACGAATAACGCAAATTGAGGTTGTTAAGCACACAAATAACGGCAAATGAGGTTCCTAAGCACAAGAACAAGTTCAAATGAGGTTCATAAGCACAAGATCAAGTGCAAAAGAGGTTGTCAAGCACACGAATAACGCAAATTGAGGTTGTTAAGCACACAAATAACGGCAAATGAGGTTGCTAAGCACAAGAACAAGTTCAAATGAGGTTCATAAGCACAAGAACAAGCGCAAAAGATATTGTTAAGCACACGAACAACACCAATTGAGGTTTCTTAAGCACACAAATAAGGGAAATGAGGTTCCTAAGCACAAGATCAAGCTCAAAAGATGTTGTTAAGCACATGAACAACGCTAATTGAGGTTACTAACCACACAAACAAGGGCAAATGAGGTTCCTAAGCACAAGAACATGTTCAAATGAGATTCATAAGCACAAGATCAAGCGCAATAGTGGTTGTTAAGCACACGAACAACGCCAATTGAGGTTGTTAAGCACACAAACAAGGGCAAATGAGGTTGCTAACCACAAGAACAAGTGCAAATGAGGTTCCTAAGCACAAGATCAAGCGCAAAAGAGGTTGTTAAGCACACGAACAACGCAAATTGAGGATGTTAAGCACACGATCAAGAGCAAATTAGGTTCCTAAGAACATGAACAAGTGCAAATGAGGTTCATTAGCACAAGATCAAGTGCAAAAGGGGTTGTTGAGCACAGGATCAAGCGGAAATTAGTTTCCTAAGCACAAGAACAGGTGCAAATGAGGTTCATAAGCACAAGATCAAGTGCAAAAGAGGTTGTTAAGCATACGAACATCTCAAATTGAGGCTGTTAAGCACACAAACAGAGGCAAATGAGGTTCCTAAGCACAAGAACAAGTGCAAATGAGATTCATAAGCACAAGATCACGCTCAAAAGTTGTTGTTGACCACATGAACAACGCTAATTTAGGTTATTAAGCACACAAACAAGGGCAAATAAGGCTCCCAAGCACAAGAACAAGTGAAAATGAGGTTCATAAGCACAAGATCAAGCGCAAAAGATGCTGTTAAGCAAATGAACAACGCCAATTGAGGTTGTTTAGCTCACAAACAAGGGCAAATTAGGTTCCTAAGCACAAAAACATGTGCAAATGAGGTTCATATGAACAAGATCAAGTGCAAAAGAGGTTGTCAAGCACACGAATAACGCAAATTGAGGTTGTTAAGCACACAAATAACGGCAAATGAGGTTCCTAAGCACAAGAACAAGTTCAAATGAGGTTCATAAGCACAAGATCAAGCGCAAAAGAGGTTGTTAAGCACATGAACAGCGCCAATTGAGGTTGTTAAGCACACAAACAAGGGCAAATGAAGTTACTAAGCAGAAGAACAGGTGCAAATGAGGAGCATAAGCACAAGATCAAGCGCAAAAGAGGTTGTTAAGCACACAAATAAGCGCAAATAAGGTTCCTAAGCACAAGAACTAGTTCAAATGAGGGTCATAAGCACAAGATCAAGCGCAAAATAGGTTGTTAAGCACACGAACAACGTTAATTGAGGTTGTTAAACGCACAAACAAGGGCAAATGATGTTCCTAAGCACAAGAACAAGTGCAAATGAGGTTCATTAGCACAAGAACAAGCGCAAAAGATATTGTTAAGCACACGAACAACACCAATTGAGGTTGTTAAGCACACAAATAAGGGAAATGAGGTTCCTAAGCACAAGATCAAGCTCAAAAGATGTTGTTAAGCAATTGAACAACGCTAATTGAGGTTATTAACCACACAAACAAGGGCAAATGAGGTTCCAAAGCACAAGAACATGTTCAAATGAGATTCATAAGCACAAGAACAAGCGCAATAGTGGTTTTTAAGCACACGAACAACGCCAATTGAGGTTGTTAAGCACACAAACAAGGGCAAATGAGGTTCCTAACCACAAGAACAAGTGCAAATGAGGTTCCTAAGCACAAGATCAAGCGCAAAAGAGGTTGTTAAGCACACGAACAATGCAAATTGAGGATGTTAAGCACACCATCAAGCGCAAATTAGGTTCCTAAGAACATGAACAAGTGCAAATGAGGTTCATTAGCACACGATCAAGTGCAAAAGGGGTTGTTGAGCACAGGATCAAGCGCAAATTAGTTTCCTAAGCACAAGAACAAGTGCAAATGAGGTTCATAAGCACAAGATCAAGTGCAAAAGAGGTTGTTAAGCATACGAACATCGCAAATTGAGGCTGTTAAGCACACAAACAGAGGCAAATGAGGTTCCTAAGCACAAGAACAAGTGCAAATGAGATTCACAAGCCCAAGATCACGCTCAAAAGTTGTTGTTGACCACTTGAACAACGCTAATTTAGGTTATTAAGCACACAAACAAGGGCAAATAAGGCTCCCAACCACAAGAACAAGTGAAAATGAGGTTCATAAGCACAAGATCAAGCGCAAAAGAGGCTGTTAAGCAAATGAACAACGCCAATTGAGGTTGTTTAGCACACAAACAAGGGCAAATTAGGTTCCTAAGCACAAAAACATGTGCAAATGAGGTTCATAAGAACAAGATCAAGTGCAAAAGAGGTTGTCAAGCACACGAATAACGCAAATTAAGGTTGTTAAGCACACAAATAACGGCAAATGAGGTTCCTAAGCACAAGAACAAGTCCAAATGAGATTCATAAGCACAAGATCACGCTCAAAAGTTGTTGTTAACCACATGAACAACGCTAATTTAGGTTATTAAGCACACAAACAAGGGCAAATAAGGCTCCCAAGCATAAGAACAAGTGAAAATGAGGTTCGTAAGCACAAGATCAAGCGCAAAAGAGGCTGTTAAGCAAATGAACAACGCCAATTGAGGTTGTTTAGCACACAAACAAGGGAAAATTAGGTTCCTAAGCTCAAAAACATGTGCAAATGAGGTTCATAAGAGCAAGATCAAGTGCAAAAGAGGTTGTCAAGCACACGAATAACGCAAATTGAGGTTGTTAAGCACACAAATAACGGCAAATGAGGTTCCTAAGCACAAGAACAAGTTCAAATGAGGTTCATAAGCACAAGATCAAGTGCAAAAGAGGTTGTCAAGCACACGAATAACGCAAATTGAGGTTGTTAAGCACACAAATAACGGCAAATGAGGTTCCTAAGCACAAGAACAAGTTCAAATGAGGTTCATAAGCACAACAACAAGCGCAAAAGATATTGTTAAGCACACGAACAACACCAATTGAGGTTTCTTAAGCACACAAATAAGGGAAATGAGGTTCCTAAGCACAAGATCAAGCTCAAAAGATGTTGTTAAGCACATGAACAACGCTAATTGAGGTTACTAACCACACAAACAAGGGCAAATGAGGTTCCTAAGCACAAGAACATGTTCAAATGAGATTCATAAGCACAAGATCAAGCGCAATAGTGGTTGTTAAGCACACGAACAACGCCAATTGAGGTTGTTAAGCACACAAACAAGGGCAAATGAGGTTGCTAACCACAAGAACAAGTGCAAATGAGGTTCCTAAGCACAAGATCAAGCGCAAAAGAGGTTGTTAAGCACACGAACAACGCAAATTGAGGATGTTAAGCACACGATCAAGAGCAAATTAGGTTCCTAAGAACATGAACAAGTGCAAATGAGGTTCATTAGCACAAGATCAAGTGCAAAAGGGGTTGTTGAGCACAGGATCAAGCGGAAATTAGTTTCCTAAGCACAAGAACAGGTGCAAATGAGGTTCATAAGCACAAGATCAAGTGCAAAAGAGGTTGTTAAGCATACGAACATCGCAAATTGAGGCTGTTAAGCACACAAACAGAGGCAAATGAGGTTCCTAAGCACAAGAACAAGTGCAAATGAGATTCATAAGCACAAGATCACGCTCAAAAGTTGTTGTTGACCACATGAACAACGCTAATTTAGGTTATTAAGCACACAAACAAGGGCAAATAAGGCTCCCAAGCACAAGAACAAGTGAAAATGAGGTTCATAAGCACAAGATCAAGCGCAAAAGATGTTGTTAAGCAAATGAACAACGCCAACTGAGGTTGTTTAGCTCACAAACAAGGGCAACTTAGGTTCCTAAGCACAAAAACATGTGCAAATGAGGTTCATATGAACAAGATCAAGTGCAAAAGAGGTTGTCAAGCACACGAATAACGCAAATTGAGGTTGTTAAGCACACAAATAACGGCAAATGAGGTTCCTAAGCACAAGAACAAGTTCAAATGAGGTTCATAAGCACAAGATCAAGTGCAAAAGAGGTTGTCAAGCACACGAATAACGCAAATTGAGGTTGTTAAGCACACAAATAACGACAAATGAGGTTCCTAAGCACAAGAACAAGTTCAAATGAGGTTCATAAGCACAAGAACAAGCGCAAAAGATATTGTTAAGCACACGAACAACACCAATTGAGGTTTCTTAAGCACACAAATAAGGGAAATGAGGTTCCTAAGCACAAGATCAAGCTCAAAAGATGTTGTTAAGCACATGAACAACGCTAATTGAGGTTACTAACCACACAAACAAGGGCAAATGAGGTTCCTAAGCACAAGAACATGTTCAAATGAGATTCATAAGCACAAGATCAAGCGCAATAGTGGTTGTTAAGCACACGAACAACGCCAATTGAGGTTGTTAAGCACACAAACAAGGGCAAATGAGGTTGCTAACCACAAGAACAAGTGCAAATGAGGTTCCTAAGCACAAGATCAAGCGCAAAAGAGGTTGTTAAGCACACGAACAACGCAAATTGAGGATGTTAAGCACACGATCAAGAGCAAATTAGGTTCCTAAGAACATGAACAAGTGCAAATGAGGTTCATTAGCACAAGATCAACTGCAAAAGGGGTTGTTGAGCACAGGATCAAGCGAAAATTAGTTTCCTAAGCACAAGAACAGGTGCAAATGAGGTTCATAAGCACAAGATCAAGTGCAAAAGAGGTTGTTAAGCATACGAACATCGCAAATTGAGGCTGTTAAGCACACAAACAGAGGCAAATGAGGTTCCTAAGCACAAGAACAAGTGCAAATGAGATTCATAAGCACAAGGTCACGCTCAAAAGTTGTTGTTGACCACATGAACAACGCTAATTTAGGTTATTAAGCACACAAACAAGGGCAAATAAGGCTCCCAAGCACAAGAACAAGTGAAAATGAGGTTCTTAAGCACAAGATCAAGCGCAAAAGATGCTGTTAAGCAAATGAACAACGCCAATTGAGGTTGTTTAGCTCACAAACAAGGGCAAATTAGGTTCCTAAGCACAAAAACATGTGCAAATGAGGTTCATATGAACAAGATCAAGTGCAAAAGAGGTTGTCAAGCACACGAATAACGCAAATTGAGGTTGTTAAGCACACAAATAACGGCAAATGAGGTTCCTAAGCACAAGATCAAGTTCAAATGAGGTTCATAAGCACAAGATCAAGTGCAAAAGAGGTTGTCAAGCACACGAATAACGCAAATTGAGGTTGTTAAGCACACAAATAACGGCAAATGAGGTTCCTAAGCACAAGAACAAGTTCAAATGAGGTTCATAAGCACAAGAACAAGCGCAAAAGATATTGTTAAGCACACGAACAACACCAATTGAGGTTTCTTAAGCACACAAATAAGGGAAATGAGGTTCCTAAGCACAAGATCAAGCTCAAAAGATGTTGTTAAGCACATGAACAACGCTAATTGAGGTTACTAACCACACAAACAAGGGCAAATGAGGTTCCTAAGCACAAGAACATGTTCAAATGAGATTCATAAGCACAAGATCAAGCGCAATAGTGGTTGTTAAGCACACGAACAACGCCAATTGAGGTTGTTAAGCACACAAACAAGGGCAAATGAGGTTGCTAACCACAAGAACAAGTGCAAATGAGGTTCCTAAGCACAAGATCAAGCGCAAAAGAGGTTGTTAAGCACACGAACAACACAAATTGAGGATGTTAAGCACACGATCAAGAGCAAATTAGGTTCCTAAGAACATGAACAAGTGCAAATGAGGTTCTTTAGCACAAGATCAAGTGCAAAAGGGGTTGTTGAGCACAAGATCAAGCGGAAATTAGTTTCCTAAGCACAAGAACAGGTGCAAATGAGGTTCATAAGCACAAGATCAAGTGCAAAAGAGGTTGTTAAGCATACGAACATCGCAAATTGAGGCTGTTAAGCACACAAACAGAGGCAAATGAGGTTCCTAAGCACAAGAACAAGTGCAAATGAGATTCATAAGCACAAGATCACGCTCAAAAGTTGTTGTTGACCACATGAACAACGCTAATTTAGGTTATTAAGCACACAAACAAGGGCAAATAAGGCTCCAAAGCACAAGAACAAGTGAAAATGAGGTTCATAAGCACAAGATCAAGCGCAAAAGATGCTGTTAAGCAAATGAACAACGCCAATTGAGGTTGTTTAGCTCACAAACAAGGGCAAATTAGGTTCCTAAGCACAAAAACATGTGCAAATGAGGTTCATATGAACAAGATCAAGTGCAAAAGAGGTTGTCAAGCACACGAATAACGCAAATTGAGGTTGTTAAGCACACAAATAACGGCAAATGAGGTTCCTAAGCACAAGATCAAGTTCAAATGAGGTTCAGAAGCACAAGATCAAGCGCAAAAGAGGTTGTTAAGCACATGAACAGCGCCAATTGAGGTTGTTAAGCACACAAACAAGGGCAAATGAAGTTACTAAGCAGAAGAACAGGTGCAAATGAAGAGCATAAGCACAAGATCAAGCGCAAAAGAGGTTGTTAAGCACACAAATAAGCGCAAATAAGGTTCCTAAGCACAAGAACTAGTTCAAATGAGGGTCATAAGCACAAGATCAAGCGCAAAAGAGGTTGTTAAGCACACGAACAACGTTAATTGAGGTTGTTAAACGCACAAACAAGGGCAAATGATGTTCCTAAGCACAAGAACAAGTGCAAATGAGGTTCATAAGCACAAGATCAAGTGCAAAAGAGGTTGTTAAGCATACGAACATCGCAAATTGAGGCTGTTAAGCACACAAACAGAGGCAAATGAGGTTCCTAAGCACAAGAACAAGTGCAAATGAGATTCATAAGCACAAGATCACGCTCAAAAGTTGTTGTTGACCACATGAACAACGCTAATTTAGGTTATTAAGCACACAAACAAGGGCAAATAAGGCTCCCAAGCACAAGAACAAGTGAAAATGAGGTTCATAAGCACAAGATCAAGCGCAAAAGATGCTGTTAAGCAAATGAACAATGCCAATTGAGGTTGTTTAGCTCACAAACAAGGGCAAATTAGGTTCCTAAGCACAAAAACATGTGCAAATGAGGTTCATATGAACAAGATCAAGTGCAAAAGAGGTTGTCAAGCACACGAATAACGCAAATTGAGGTTGTTAAGCACACAAATAACGGCAAATGAGGTTCCTAAGCACAAGATCAAGTTCAAATGAGGTTCAGAAGCACAAGATCAAGCGCAAAAGAGGTTGTTAAGCACATGAACAGCGCCAATTGAGGTTGTTAAGCACACAAACAAGGGCAAATGAAGTTACTAAGCAGAAGAACAGGTGCAAATGAAGAGCATAAGCACAAGATCAAGCGCAAAAGAGGTTGTTAAGCACACAAATAAGCGCAAATAAGGTTCCTAAGCACAAGAACTAGTTCAAATGAGGGTCATAAGCACAAGATCAAGCGCAAAAGAGGTTGTTAAGCACACGAACAACGTTAATTGAGGTTGTTAAACGCACAAACAAGGGCAAATGATGTTCCTAAGCACAAGAACAAGTGCAAATGAGGTTCATTAGCACAAGAACAAGCGCAAAAGATATTGTTAAGCAGACGAACAACACCAATTGAGGTTGTTAAGCACACAAATAAGGGAAATGAGGTTCCTAAGCACAAGATCAAGCTCAAAAGATGTTGTTAAGAAATTGAACAACGCTAATTGAGGTTATTAACCACACAAACAAGGGCAAATGAGGTTCCTAAGCACAAGAACATGTTCAAATGAGATTCATAAGCACAAGAACGAGCGCAATAGTGGTTTTTAAGCACACGAACAACGCCAATTGAGGTTGTTAAGCACACAAACAAGGGCAAATGAGGTTCCTAACCACAAGAACAAGTGCAAATGAGGTTCCTAAGCACAAGATCAAGCGCAAAAGAGGTTGTTAAGCACACGAACAATGCAAATTGAGGATGTTAAGCACACCATCAAGCGCAAATTAAGTTCCTAAGAACATGAACAAGTGCAAATGAGGTTCATTAGCACACGATCAAGTGCAAAAGGGGTTGTTGAGCACAGGATCAAGCGCAAATTAGTTTCCTAAGCACAAGAACAAGTGCAAATGAGGTTCATAAGCACAAGATCAAGTGCAAAAGAGGTTGTTAAGCATACGAACATCGCAAATTGAGGCTGTTAAGCACACAAACAGAGGCAAATGAGGTTCCTAAGCACAAGAACAAGTGCAAATGAGATTCACAAGCCCAAGATCACGCTCAAAAGTTGTTGTTGACCACTTGAACAACGCTAATTTAGGTTATTAAGCACACAAACAAGGGCAAATAAGGCTCCCAACCACAAGAACAAGTGAAAATGAGGTTCATAAGCACAAGATCAAGCGCAAAAGAGGCTGTTAAGCAAATGAACAACGCCAATTGAGGTTGTTTAGCACACAAACAAGGGCAAATTAGGTTCCTAAGCACAAAAACATGTGCAAATGAGGTTCATAAGAACAAGATCAAGTGCAAAAGAGGTTGTCAAGCACACGAATAACGCAAATTGAGGTTGTTAAGCACACAAATAACGGCAAATGAGGTTCCTAAGCACAAGAACAAGTCCAAATGAGATTCATAAGCACAAGATCACGCTCAAAAGTTGTTGTTAACCACATGAACAACGCTAATTTAGGTTATTAAGCACACAAACAAGGGCAAATAAGGTTCCCAAGCATAAGAACAAGTGAAAATGAGGTTCGTAAGCACAAGATCAAGCGCAAAAGAGGCTGTTAAGCAAATGAACAACGCCAATTGAGGTTGTTTAGCACACAAACAAGGGCAAATTAGGTTCCTAAGCTCAAAAACATGTGCAAATGAGGTTCATAAGAGCAAGATCAAGTGCAAAAGAGGTTGTCAAGAACACGAATAACGCAAATTGAGGTTCTTAAGCACACAAATAACGGCAAATGAGGTTCCTAAGCACAAGAACAAGTTCAAATGAGGTTCATAAGCACAAGATCAAGTGCAAAAGAGGTTGTCAAGCACACAAATAACGCAAATTGAGGTTGTTAAGCACACAAATAACGGCAAATGAGGTTCCTAAGCACAAGAACAAGTTCAAATGAGGTTCATAAGCACAAGAACAAGCGCAAAAGATATTGTTAAGCACACGAACAACACCAATTGAGGTTTCTTAAGCACACAAATAAGGGAAATGAGGTTCCTAAGCACAAGATCAAGCTCAAAAGATGTTGTTAAGCACATGAACAACGCTAATTGAGGTTACTAACCACACAAACAAGGGTAAATGAGGTTCCTAAGCACAAGAACATGTTCAAATGAGATTCATAAGCACAAGATCAAGCGCAATAGTGGTTGTTAAGCACACGAACAACGCCAATTGAGGTTGTTAAGCACACAAACAAGGGCAAATGAGGTTGCTAACCACAAGAACAAGTGCAAATGAGGTTCCTAAGCACAAGATCAAGCGCAAAAGAGGTTGTTAAGCACACGAACAACGCAAATTGAGGATGTTAAGCACACGATCAAGAGCAAATTAGGTTCCCAAGAGCATGAACAAGTGCAAATGAGGTTCATTAGCACAAGATCAAGTGCAAAAGGGGTTGTTGAGAACATGATCAAGCGGAAATTAGTTTCCTAAGCACATGTACAAGTGCAAATGAGGTTCATAAGCACAAGATCAAGTGCAAAAGAGGTTGTTAAGCATACGAACATCGCAAATTGAGGCTGTTAAGCACACAAACAGAAGCAAATGAGGTTCCTAAGCACAAGAACAAGTGCAAATGAGATTCATAAGCACAAGATCACGCTCAAAAGTTGTTGTTGACCACATGAACAACGCTAATTTAGGTTATTAAGCACACAAACAAGGGCAAATAAGGCTCCCAAGCACAAGAACAAGTGAAAATGAGGTTCATAAGCACAAGATCAAGCGCAAAAGATGCTGTTAAGCAAATGAACAACGCCAATTGAGGTTGTTTAGCTCACAAACAAGGGCAAATTAGGTTCCTAAGCACAAAAACATGTGCAAATGAGGTTCATATGAACAAGATCAAGTGCAAAAGAGGTTGTCAAGCACACGAATAACGCAAATTGAGGTTGTTAAGCACACAAATAACGGCAAATGAGGTTCCTAAGCACAAGATCAAGTTCAAATGAGGTTCAGAAGCACAAGATCAAGCGCAAAAGAGGTTGTTAAGCACATGAACAGCGCCAATTGAGGTTGTTAAGCACACAAACAAGGGCAAATGAAGTTACTAAGCAGAAGAACAGGTGCAAATGAAGAGCATAAGCACAAGATCAAGCGCAAAAGAGGTTGTTAAGCACACAAATAAGCGCAAATAAGGTTCCTAAGCACAAGAACTAGTTCAAATGAGGGTCATAAGCACAAGATCAAGCGCAAAAGAGGTTGTTAAGCACACGAACAACGTTAATTGAGGTTGTTAAACGCACAAACAAGGGCAAATGATGTTCCTAAGCACAAGAACAAGTGCAAATGAGGTTCATTAGCACAAGAACAAGCGCAAAAGATATTGTTAAGCACACGAACAACACCAATTGAGGTTGTTAAGCACACAAATAAGGGAAATGAGGTTCCTAAGCACAAGATCAAGCTCAAAAGATGTTGTTAAGCAATTGAACAACGCTAATTGAGGTTATTAACCACACAAACAAGGGCAAATGAGGTTCCTAAGCACAAGAACATGTTCAAATGAGATTCATAAGCACAAGAACGAGCGCAATAGTGGTTTTTAAGCACACGAACAACGCCAATTGAGGTTGTTAAGCACACAAACAAGGGCAAATGAGGTTGCTAAACACAAGAACAAGTGCAAATGAGGTTCCTAAGCACAAGATCAAGCGCAAAAGAGGTTGTTAAGCACACGAACAACGCAAATTGAGGATGTTAAGCACACGATCAAGAGCAAATTAGGTTCCTAAGAACATGAACAAGTGCAAATGAGGTTCATTAGCACAAGATCAAGTGCAAAAGGGGTTGTTGAGCACAGGATCAAGCGGAAATTAGTTTCCTAAGCACAAGAACAAGTGCAAATGAGGTTCATAAGCACAAGATCAAGTGCAAAAGAGGTTGTTAAGCATACGAACATCGCAAATTGAGGCTGTTAAGCACACAAACAGAGGCAAATGAGGTTCCTAAGCACAAGAACAAGTGCAAATGAGATTCATAAGCACAAGATCACGCTCAAAAGTTGTTGTTGACCACATGAACAACGCTAATTTAGGTTATTAAGCACACAAACAAGGGCAAATAAGGCTCCCAAGCACAAGAACAAGTGAAAATGAGGTTCATAAGCACAAGATCAAGCGCAAAAGATGCTGTTAAGCAAATGAACAACGCCAATTGAGGTTGTTTAGCTCACAAACAAGGGCAAATTAGGTTCCTAAGCACAAAAACATGTGCAAATGAGGTTCATATGAACAAGATCAAGTGCAAAAGAGGTTGTCAAGCACACGAATAACGCAAATTGAGGTTGCTAAGCACACAAATAACGGCAAATGAGGTTCCTAAGCACAAGAACAAGTTCAAATGAGGTTCATAAGCACAAGATCAAGCGCAAAAGAGGTTGTTAAGCACATGAACAGCGCCAATTGAGGTTGTTAAGCACACAAACAAGGGCAAATGAAGTTACTAAGCAGAAGAACAGGTGCAAATGAGGAGCATAAGCACAAGATCAAGCGCAAAAGAGGTTGTTAAGCACACAAATAAGCGCAAATAAGGTTCCTAAGCACAAGAACTAGTTCAAATGAGGGTCATAAGCACAAGATCAAGCGCAAAAGAGGTTGTTAAGCACACGAACAACGTTAATTGAGGTTGTTAAACGCACAAACAAGGGCAAATGATGTTCCTAAGCACAAGAACAAGTGCAAATGAGGTTCATTAGCACAAGAACAAGCGCAAAAGATATTGTTAAGCACACGAACAACACCAATTGAGGTTGTTAAGCACACAAATAAGGGAAATGAGGTTCCTAAGCACAAGATCAAGCTCAAAAGATGTTGTTAAGCAATTGAACAACGCTAATTGAGGTTATTAACCACACAAACAAGGGCAAATGAGGTTCCTAAGCACAAGAACATGTTCAAATGAGATTCATAAGCACAAGAACAAGCGCAATAGTGGTTTTTAAGCACACGAACAACGCCAATTGAGGTTGTTAAGCACACAAACAAGGGCAAATGAGGTTCCTAACCACAAGAACAAGTGCAAATGAGGTTCCTAAGCACAAGATCAACGCAAAAGAGGTTGTTAAGCACACGAACAATGCAAATTGAGGATGTTAAGCACACCATCAAGCGCAAATTAGGTTCCTAAGAACATGAACAAGTGCAAATGAGGTTCATTAGCACACGATCAAGTGCAAAAGGGGTTGTTGAGCACAGGATCAAGCGCAAATTAGTTTCCTAAGCACAAGAACAAGTGCAAATGAGGTTCATAAGCACAAGATCAAGTGCAAAAGAGGTTGTTAAGCATACGAACATCGCAAATTGAGGCTGTTAAGCACACAAACAGAGGCAAATGAGGTTCCTAAGCACAAGAACAAGTGCAAATGCGATTCACAAGCCCAAGATCACGCTCAAAAGTTGTTGTTGACCACTTCAACAACGCTAATTTAGGTTATTAAGCACACAAACAAGGGCAAATAAGGCTCCCAAGCACAAGAACAAGTGAAAATGAGGTTCATAAGCACAAGATCAAGCGCAAAAGAGGCTGTTAAGCAAATGAACAACGCCAATTGAGGTTGTTTAGCACACAAACAAGGGCAAATTAGGTTCCTAAGCACAAAAACATGTGCAAATGAGGTTCATAAGAACAAGATCAAGTGCAAAAGAGGTTGTCAAGCACACGAATAACGCAAATTGAGGTTGTTAAGCACACAAATAACGGCAAATGAGGTTCCTAAACACAAGAACAAGTCCAAATGAGATTCATAAGCACAAGATCACGCTCAAAAGTTGTTGTTAACCAAATTGAACAACGCTAATTTAGGTTATTAAGCACACAAACAAGGGCAAATAAGGTTCCCAAGCATAAGAACAAGTGAAAATGAGGTTCGTAAGCACAAGATCAAGCGCAAAAAGAGGCTGTTAAGCAAATGAACAACGCCAATTGAGGTTGTTTAGCACACAAACAAGGGCAAATTAGGTTCCTAAGCTCAAAAACATGTGCAAATGAGGTTCATAAGAGCAAGATCAAGTGCAAAAGAGGTTGTCAAGCACACGAATAACGCAAATTGAGGTTGTTAAGCACACAAATAACGGCAAATGAGGTTCCTAAGCACAAGAACAAGTCCAAATGAGATTCATAAGCACAAGATCACGCTCAAAAGTTGTTGTTAACCAAATTGAACAACGCTAATTTAGGTTATTAAGCACACAAACAAGGGCAAATAAGGTTCCCAAGCATAAGAACAAGTGAAAATGAGGTTCGTAAGCACAAGATCAAGCGCAAAAAGAGGCTGTTAAGCAAATGAACAACGCCAATTGAGGTTGTTTAGCACACAAACAAGGGCAAATTAGGTTCCTAAGCTCAAAAACATGTGCAAATGAGGTTCATAAGAGCAAGATCAAGTGCAAAAGAGGTTGTCAAGCACACGAATAACGCAAATTGAGGTTGTTAAGCACACAAATAACGGCAAATGAGGTTCCTAAGCACAAGAACAAGTTCAAATGAGGTTCATAAGCACAAGATCAAGTGCAAAAGAGGTTGTCAAGCACACGAATAACGCAAATTGAGGTTGTTAAGCACACAAATAACGGCAAATGAGGTTCCTAAGCACAAGAACAAGTTCAAATGAGGTTCATAAGCACAAGAACAAGCGCAAAAGATATTGTTAAGCACACGAACAACACCAATTGAGGTTTCTTAAGCACACAAATAAGGGAAATGAGGTTCCTAAGCACAAGATCAAGCTCAAAAGATGTTGTTAAGCACATGAACAACGCTAATTGAGGTTACTAACCACACAAACAAGGGCAAATGAGGTTCCTAAGCACAAGAACATGTTCAAATGAGATTCATAAGCACAAGATCAAGCGCAATAGTGGTTGTTAAGCACACGAACAACGCCAATTGAGGTTGTTAAGCACACAAACAAGGGCAAATGAGGTTGCTAAACACAAGAACAAGTGCAAATGAGGTTCCTAAGCACAAGATCAAGCGCAAAAGAGGTTGTTAAGCACACGAACAATGCAAATTGAGGATGTTAAGCACACCATCAAGCGCAAATTAGGTTCCTAAGAACATGAACAAGTGCAAATGAGGTTCATTAGCACACGATCAAGTGCAAAAGGGGTTGTTGAGCACAGGATCAAGCGCAAATTAGTTTCCTAAGCACAAGAACAAGTGCAAATGAGGTTCATAAGCACAAGATCAAGTGCAAAAGAGGTTGTTAAGCATACGAACATCGCAAATTGAGGCTGTTAAGCACACAAACAGAGGCAAATGAGGTTCCTAAGCACAAGAACAAGTGCAAATGAGATTCATAAGCACAAGATCACGCTCAAAAGTTGTTGTTGACCACATGAACAACGCTAATTTAGGTTATTAAGCACACAAACAAGGGCAAATAAGGCTCCCAAGCACAATAACAAGTGAAAATGAGGTTCATAAGCACAAGATCAAGCGCAAAAGATGCTGTTAAGCAAATGAACAACGCCAATTGAGGTTGTTTAGCTCACAAACAAGGGCAAATTAGGTTCCTAAGCACAAAAACATGTGCAAATGAGGTTCATATGAACAAGATCAAGTGCAAAAGAGGTTGTCAAGCACACGAATAACGCAAATTGAGGTTGTTAAGCACACAAATAACGGCAAATGAGGTTCCTAAGCACAAGAACAAGTTCAAATGAGGTTCATAAGCACAAGATCAAGCGCAAAAGAGGTTGTTAAGCACATGAACAGCGCCAATTGAGGTTGTTAAGCACACAAACAAGGGCAAATGAAGTTACTAAGCAGAACAACAGGTGCAAATGAGGAGCATAAGCACAAGATCAAGCGCAAAAGAGGTTGTTAAGCACACAAATAAGCGCAAATAAGGTTCCTAAGCACAAGAACTAGTTCAAATGAGGGTCATAAGCACAAGATCAAGCGCAAAAGAGGTTGTTAAGCACACGAACAACGTTAATTGAGGTTGTTAAACGCACAAACAAGGGCAAATGATGTTCCTAAGCACAAGAACAAGTGCAAATGAGGTTCATTAGCACAAGAACAAGCGCAAAAGATATTGTTAAGCACACGAACAACACCAATTGAGGTTGTTAAGCACACAAATAAGGGAAATGAGGTTCCTAAGCACAAGATCAAGCTCAAAAGATGTTGTTAAGCAATTGAACAACGCTAATTGAGGTTATTAACCACACAAACAAGGGCAAATGAGGTTCCTAAGCACAAGAACATGTTCAAATGAGATTCATAAGCACAAGAACGAGCGCAATAGTGGTTTTTAAGCACACGAACAACGCCAATTGAGGTTGTTAAGCACACAAACAAGGGCAAATGAGGTTCCTAACCACAAGAACAAGTGCAAATGAGGTTCCTAAGCACAAGATCAAGCGCAAAAGAGGTTGTTAAGCACACGAACAATGCAAATTGAGGATGTTAAGCACACCATCAAGCGCAAATTAGGTTCCTAAGAACATGAACAAGTGCAAATGAGGTTCATTAGCACACGATCAAGTGCAAAAGGGGTTGTTGAGCACAGGATCAAGCGCAAATTAGTTTTCTAAGCACAAGAACAAGTGCAAATGAGGTTCATAAGCACAAGATCAAGTGCAAAAGAGGTTGTTAAGCATACGAACATCGCAAATTGAGGCTGTTAAGCACACAAACAGAGGCAAATGAGGTTCCTAAGCACAAGAACAAGTGCAAATGAGATTCACAAGCCCAAGATCACGCTCAAAAGTTGTTGTTGACCACTTGAACAACGCTAATTTAGGTTATTAAGCACACAAACAAGGGCAAATAAGGCTCCCAACCACAAGAACAAGTGAAAATGAGGTTCATAAGCACAAGATCAAGCGCAAAAGAGGCTGTTAAGCAAATGAACAACGCCAATTGAGGTTGTTTAGCACACAAACAAGGGCAAATTAGGTTCCTAAGCACAAAAACATGTGCAAATGAGGTTCATAAGAACAAGATCAAGTGCAAAAGAGGTTGTCAAGCACACGAATAACGCAAATTGAGGTTGTTAAGCACACAAATAACGGCAAATGAGGTTCCTAAGCACAAGAACAAGTCCAAATGAGATTCATAAGCACAAGATCACGCTCAAAAGTTGTTGTTAACCACATGAACAACGCTAATTTAGGTTATTAAGCACACAAACAAGGGCAAATAAGGTTCCCAAGCATAAGAACAAGTGAAAATGAGGTTCGTAAGCACAAGATCAAGCGCAAAAGAGGCTGTTAAGCAAATGAACAACGCCAATTGAGGTTGTTTAGCACACAAACAAGGGCAAATTAGGTTCCTAAGCTCAAAAACATGTGCAAATGAGGTTCATAAGAGCAAGATCAAGTGCAAAAGAGGTTGTCAAGCACACGAATAACGCAAATTGAGGTTGTTAAGCACACAAATAACGGCAAATGAGGTTCCTAAGCACAAGAACAAGTTCAAATGAGGTTCATAAGCACAAGATCAAGTGCAAAAGAGGTTGTCAAGCACACGAATAACGCAAATTGAGGTTGTTAAGCACACAAATAACGGCAAATGAGGTTCCTAAGCACAAGAACAAGTTCAAATGAGGTTCATAAGCACAAGAACAAGCGCAAAAGATATTGTTAAGCACACGAACAACACCAATTGAGGTTTCTTAAGCACACAAATAAGGGAAATGAGGTTCCTAAGCACAAGATCAAGCTCAAAAGATGTTGTTAAGCACATGAACAACGCTAATTGAGGTTACTAACCACACAAACAAGGGCAAATGAGGTTCCTAAGCACAAGAACATGTTCAAATGAGATTCATAAGCACAAGATCAAGCGCAATAGTGGTTGTTAAGCACACGAACAACGCCAATTGAGGTTGTTAAGCACACAAACAAGGGCAAATGAGGTTGCTAACCACAAGAACAAGTGCAAATGAGGTTCCTAAGGACAAGATCAAGCGCAAAAGAGGTTGTTAAGCACACGAACAACGCAAATTGAGGATGTTAAGCACACGATCAAGAGCAAATTAGGTTCCTAAGAACATGAACAAGTGCAAATGAGGTTCATTAGCACAAGATCAAGTGCAAAAGGGGTTGTTGAGAACAGGATCAAGCGGAAATTAGTTTCCTAAGCACAAGAACAAGTGCAAATGAGGTTCATAAGCACAAGATCAAGTGCAAAAGAGGTTGTTAAGCATACGAACATCGCAAATTGAGGCTGTTAAGCACACAAACAGAGGCAAATGAGGTTCCTAAGCACAAGAACAAGTGCAAATGAGATTCATAAGCACAAGATCACGCTCAAAAGTTGTTGTTGACCACATGAACAACGCAAATTGAGGTTGTTAAGCACACAAATAACGGCAAATGAGGTTCCTAAGCACAAGAACAAGTCCAAATGAGATTCATAAGCACAAGATCACGCTCAAAAGTTGTTGTTAACCACATGAACAACGCTAATTTAGGTTATTAAGCACACAAACAAGGGCAAATAAGGTTCCCAAGCATAAGAACAAGTGAAAATGAGGTTCGTAAGCACAAGATCAAGTGCAAAAGAGGTTGTCAAGCACACGAATAACGCAAATTGAGGTTGTTAAGCACACAAATAACGGCAAATGAGGTTCCTAAGCACAAGATCAAGTTCAAATGAGGTTCAGAAGCACAAGATCAAGCGCAAAAGAGGTTGTTAAGCACATGAACAGCGCCAATTGAGGTTGTTAAGCACACAAACAAGGGCAAATGAAGTTACTAAGCAGAAGAACAGGTGCAAATGAGGAGCATAAGCACAAGATCAAGCGCAAAAGAGGTTGTTAAGCACACAAATAAGCGCAAATAAGGTTCCTAAGCACAAGAACTAGTTCAAATGAGGGTCATAAGCACAAGATCAAGCGCAAAAGAGGTTGTTAAGCACACGAATAACGTTAATTGAGGTTGTTAAACGCACAAACAAGGGCAAATGATGTTCCTAAGCACAAGAACAAGTGCAAATGAGGTTCATTAGCACAAGAACAAGCGCAAAAGATATTGTTAAGCACACGAACAACACCAATTGAGGTTGTTAAGCACACAAATAAGGGAAATGAGGTTCCTAAGCACAAGATCAAGCTCAAAAGATGTTGTTAAGCAATTGAACAACGCTAATTGAGGTTATTAACCACACAAACAAGGGCAAATGAGGTTCCTAAGCACAAGAACATGTTCAAATGAGATTCATAAGCACAAGAACAAGCGCAATAGTGGTTTTTAAGCACACGAACAACGCCAATTGAGGTTGTTAAGCACACAAACAAGGGCAAATGAGGTTCCTAAGCACAAGAACAAGTGCAAATGAGGTTCCTAAGCACAAGATCAAGCGCAAAAGAGGTTGTTAAGCACACGAACAATGCAAATTGAGGATGTTAAGCACACCATCAAGCGCAAATTAGGTTCCTAAGAACATGAACAAGTGCAAATGAGGTTCATTAGCACACGATCAAGTGCAAAAGGGGTTGTTGAGCACAGGATCAAGCGCAAATTAGTTTCCTAAGCACAAGAACAAGTGCAAATGAGGTTCATAAGCACAAGATCAAGTGCAAAAGAGGTTGTTAAGCATACGAACATCGCAAATTGAGGCTGTTAAGCACACAAACAGAGGCAAATGAGGTTCCTAAGCACAAGAACAAGTGCAAATGAGATTCACAAGCCCAAGATCACGCTCAAAAGTTGTTGTTGACCACTTGAACAACGCTAATTTAGGTTATTAAGCACACAAACAAGGGCAAATAAGGCTCCCAACCACAAGAACAAGTGAAAATGAGGTTCATAAGCACAAGATCAAGCGCAAAAGAGGCTGTTAAGCAAATGAACAACGCCAATTGAGGTTGTTTAGCACACAAACAAGGGCAAATTAGGTTCCTAAGCACAAAAACATGTGCAAATGAGGTTCATAAGAACAAGATCAAGTGCAAAAGAGGTTGTCAAGCACACGAATAACGCAAATTGAGGTTGTTAAGCACACAAATAACGGCAAATGAGGTTCCTAAGCACAAGAACAAGTCCAAATGAGATTCATAAGCACAAGATCACGCTCAAAAGTTGTTGTTAACCACATGAACAACGCTAATTTAGGTTATTAAGCACACAAACAAGGGCAAATAAGGTTCCCAAGCATAAGAACAAGTGAAAATGAGGTTCGTAAGCACAAGATCAAGCGCAAAAGAGGCTGTTAAGCAAACGAACAACGCCAATTGAGGTTGTTTAGCACACAAACAAGGGCAAATTAGGTTCCTAAGCTCAAAAACATGTGCAAATGAGGTTCATAAGAGCAAGATCAAGTGCAAAAGAGGTTGTCAAGCACACGAATAACGCAAATTGAGGTTGTTAAGCACACAAATAACGGCAAATGAGGTTCCTAAGCACAAGAACAAGTTCAAATGAGGTTCATAAGCACAAGATCAAGTGCAAAAGAGGTTGTCAAGCACACGAATAACGCAAATTGAGGTTGTTAAGCACACAAATAACGGCAAATGAGGTTCCTAAGCACAAGAACAAGTTCAAATGAGGTTCATAAGCACAAGAACAAGCGCAAAAGATATTGTTAAGCACACGAACAACACCAATTGAGGTTTCTTAAGCACACAAATAAGGGAAATGAGGTTCCTAAGCACAAGATCAAGCTCAAAAGATGTTGTTAAGCACATGAACAACGCTAATTGAGGTTACTAACCACACAAACAAGGGCAAATGAGGTTCCTAAGCACAAGAACATGTTCAAATGAGATTCATAAGCACAAGATCAAGCGCAATAGTGGTTGTTAAGCACACGAACAACGCCAATTGAGGTTGTTAAGCACACAAACAAGGGCAAATGAGGTTGCTAACCACAAGAACAAGTGCAAATGAGGTTCCTAAGGACAAGATCAAGCGCAAAAGAGGTTGTTAAGCACACGAACAACGCAAATTGAGGATGTTAAGCACACGATCAAGAGCAAATTAGGTTCCTAAGAACATGAACAAGTGCAAATGAGGTTCATTAGCACAAGATCAAGTGCAAAAGGGGTTGTTGAGAACAGGATCAAGCGGAAATTAGTTTCCTAAGCACAAGAACAAGTGCAAATGAGGTTCATAAGCACAAGATCAAGTGCAAAAGAGGTTGTTAAGCATACGAACATCGCAAATTGAGGCTGTTAAGCACACAAACAGAGGCAAATGAGGTTCCTAAGCACAAGAACAAGTGCAAATGAGATTCATAAGCACAAGATCACGCTCAAAAGTTGTTGTTGACCACATGAACAACGCTAATTTAGGTTATTAAGCACACAAACAAGGGCAAATAAGGCTCCCAAGAACAAGAACAAGTGAAAATGAGGTTCATAAGCACAAGATCAAGCGCAAAAGATGCGGTTAAGCAAATGAACAACGCCAATTGAGGTTGTTTAGCTCACAAACAAGGGCAAATTAGGTTCCTAAGCACAAAAACATGTGCAAATGAGGTTCATATGAGCAAGATCAAGTGCAAAAGAGGTTGTCAAGCACACGAATAACGCAAATTGAGGTTGTTAAGGACACAAATAACGGCAAATGAGGTTCCTAAGCACAAGAACAAGTTCAAATGAGGTTCATAAGCACAAGATCAAGCGCAAAAGAGGTTGTTAAGCACATGAACAGCGCCAATTGAGGTTGTTAAGCACACAAACAAGGGCAAATGAAGTTACTAAGCAGAAGAACAGGTGCAAATGAGGAGCATAAGCACAAGATCAAGCGCAAAAGAGGTTGTTAAGCACACAAATAAGCGCAAATAAGGTTCCTAAGCACAAGAACTAGTTCAAATGAGGGTCATAAGCACAAGATCAAGCGCAAAAGAGGTTGTTAAGCACACGAACAACGTTAATTGAGGTTGTTAAACGCACAAACAAGGGCAAATGATGTTCCTAAGCACAAGAACAAGTGCAAATGAGGTTCATTAGCACAAGAACAAGCGCAAAAGATATTGTTAAGCACACGAACAACACCAATTGAGGTTGTTAAGCACACAAATAAGGGAAATGAGGTTCCTAAGCACAAGATCAAGCTCAAAAGATGTTGTTAAGCAATTGAACAACGCTAATTGAGGTTATTAACCACACAAACAAGGGCAAATGAGGTTCCTAAGCACAAGAACATGTTCAAATGAGATTCATAAGCACAAGAACAAGCGCAATAGTGGTTTTTAAGCACACGAACAACGCCAATTGAGGTTGTTAAGCACACAAACAAGGGCAAATGAGGTTCCTAAGCACAAGAACAAGTGCAAATGAGGTTCCTAAGCACAAGATCAAGCGCAAAAGAGGTTGTTAAGCACACGAACAATGCAAATTGAGGATGTTAAGCACACCATCAAGCGCAAATTAGGTTCCTAAGAACATGAACAAGTGCAAATGAGGTTCATTAGCACACGATCAAGTGCAAAAGGGGTTGTTGAGCACAGGATCAAGCGCAAATTAGTTTCCTAAGCACAAGAACAAGTGCAAATGAGGTTCATAAGCACAAGATCAAGTGCAAAAGAGGTTGTTAAGCATACGAACATCGCAAATTGAGGCTGTTAAGCACACAAACAGAGGCAAATGAGGTTCCTAAGCACAAGAACAAGTGCAAATGAGATTCACAAGCCCAAGATCACGCTCAAAAGTTGTTGTTGACCACTTGAACAACGCTAATTTAGGTTATTAAGCACACAAACAAGGGCAAATAAGGCTCCCAACCACAAGAACAAGTGAAAATGAGGTTCATAAGCACAAGATCAAGCGCAAAAGAGGCTGTTAAGCAAATGAACAACGCCAATTGAGGTTGTTTAGCACACAAACAAGGGCAAATTAGGTTCCTAAGCACAAAAACATGTGCAAATGAGGTTCATAAGAACAAGATCAAGTGCAAAAGAGGTTGTCAAGCACACGAATAACGCAAATTGAGGTTGTTAAGCACACAAATAACGGCAAATGAGGTTCCTAAGCACAAGAACAAGTCCAAATGAGATTCATAAGCACAAGATCACGCTCAAAAGTTGTTGTTAACCACATGAACAACGCTAATTTAGGTTATTAAGCACACAAACAAGGGCAAATAAGGTTCCCAAGCATAAGAACAAGTGAAAATGAGGTTCGTAAGCACAAGATCAAGCGCAAAAGAGGCTGTTAAGCAAACGAACAACGCCAATTGAGGTTGTTTAGCACACAAACAAGGGCAAATTAGGTTCCTAAGCTCAAAAACATGTGCAAATGAGGTTCATAAGAGCAAGATCAAGTGCAAAAGAGGTTGTCAAGCACACGAATAACGCAAATTGAGGTTGTTAAGCACACAAATAACGGCAAATGAGGTTCCTAAGCACAAGAACAAGTTCAAATGAGGTTCATAAGCACAAGATCAAGTGCAAAAGAGGTTGTCAAGCACACGAATAACGCAAATTGAGGTTGTTAAGCACACAAATAACGGCAAATGAGGTTCCTAAGCACAAGAACAAGTTCAAATGAGGTTCATAAGCACAAGAACAAGCGCAAAAGATATTGTTAAGCACACGAACAACACCAATTGAGGTTTCTTAAGCACACAAATAAGGGAAATGAGGTTCCTAAGCACAAGATCAAGCTCAAAAGATGTTGTTAAGCACATGAACAACGCTAATTGAGGTTACTAACCACACAAACAAGGGCAAATGAGGTTCCTAAGCACAAGAACATGTTCAAATGAGATTCATAAGCACAAGATCAAGCGCAATAGTGGTTGTTAAGCACACGAACAACGCCAATTGAGGTTGTTAAGCACACAAACAAGGGCAAATGAGGTTGCTAACCACAAGAACAAGTGCAAATGAGGTTCCTAAGGACAAGATCAAGCGCAAAAGAGGTTGTTAAGCACACGAACAACGCAAATTGAGGATGTTAAGCACACGATCAAGAGCAAATTAGGTTCCTAAGAACATGAACAAGTGCAAATGAGGTTCATTAGCACAAGATCAAGTGCAAAAGGGGTTGTTGAGAACAGGATCAAGCGGAAATTAGTTTCCTAAGCACAAGAACAAGTGCAAATGAGGTTCATAAGCACAAGATCAAGTGCAAAAGAGGTTGTTAAGCATACGAACATCGCAAATTGAGGCTGTTAAGCACACAAACAGAGGCAAATGAGGTTCCTAAGCACAAGAACAAGTGCAAATGAGATTCATAAGCACAAGATCACGCTCAAAAGTTGTTGTTGACCACATGAACAACGCTAATTTAGGTTATTAAGCACACAAACAAGGGCAAATAAGGCTCCCAAGAACAAGAACAAGTGAAAATGAGGTTCATAAGCACAAGATCAAGCGCAAAAGATGCGGTTAAGCAAATGAACAACGCCAATTGAAGTTGTTTAGCTCACAAACAAGGGCAAATTAGGTTCCTAAGCACAAAAACATGTGCAAATGAGGTTCATATGAGCAAGATCAAGTGCAAAAGAGGTTGTCAAGCACACGAATAACGCAAATTGAGGTTGTTAAGGACACAAATAACGGCAAATGAGGTTCCTAAGCACAAGAACAAGTTCAAATGAGGTTCATAAGCACAAGATCAAGCGCAAAAGAGGTTGTTAAGCACATGAACAGCGCCAATTGAGGTTGTTAAGCACACAAACAAGGGCAAATGAAGTTACTAAGCAGAAGAACAGGTGCAAATGAGGAGCATAAGCACAAGATCAAGCGCAAAAGAGGTTGTTAAGCACACAAATAAGCGCAAATAAGGTTCCTAAGCACAAGAACTAGTTCAAATGAGGGTCATAAGCACAAGATCAAGCGCAAAAGAGGTTGTTAAGCACACGAACAACGTTAATTGAGGTTGTTAAACGCACAAACAAGGGCAAATGATGTTCCTAAGCACAAGAACAAGTGCAAATGAGGTTCATTAGCACAAGAACAAGCGCAAAAGATATTGTTAAGCACACGAACAACACCAATTGAGGTTGTTAAGCACACAAATAAGGGAAATGAGGTTCCTAAGCACAAGATCAAGCTCAAAAGATGTTGTTAAGCAATTGAACAACGCTAATTGAGGTTATTAACCACACAAACAAGGGCAAATGAGGTTCCTAAGCACAAGAACATGTTCAAATGAGATTCATAAGCACAAGAACAAGCGCAATAGTGGTTTTTAAGCACACGAACAACGCCAATTGAGGTTGTTAAGCACACAAACAAGGGCAAATGAGGTTCCTAAGCACAAGAACAAGTGCAAATGAGGTTCCTAAGCACAAGATCAAGCGCAAAAGAGGTTGTTAAGCACACGAACAATGCAAATTGAGGATGTTAAGCACACCATCAAGCGCAAATTAGGTTCCTAAGAACATGAACAAGTGCAAATGAGGTTCATTAGCACACGATCAAGTGCAAAAGGGGTTGTTGAGCACAGGATCAAGCGCAAATTAGTTTCCTAAGCACAAGAACAAGTGCAAATGAGGTTCATAAGCACAAGATCAAGTGCAAAAGAGGTTGTTAAGCATACGAACATCGCAAATTGAGGCTGTTAAGCACACAAACAGAGGCAAATGAGGTTCCTAAGCACAAGAACAAGTGCAAATGAGATTCACAAGCCCAAGATCACGCTCAAAAGTTGTTGTTGACCACTTGAACAACGCTAATTTAGGTTATTAAGCACACAAACAAGGGCAAATAAGGCTCCCAACCACAAGAACAAGTGAAAATGAGGTTCATAAGCACAAGATCAAGCGCAAAAGAGGCTGTTAAGCAAATGAACAACGCCAATTGAGGTTGTTTAGCACACAAACAAGGGCAAATTAGGTTCCTAAGCACAAAAACATGTGCAAATGAGGTTCATAAGAACAAGATCAAGTGCAAAAGAGGTTGTCAAGCACACGAATAACGCAAATTGAGGTTGTTAAGCACACAAATAACGGCAAATGAGGTTCCTAAGCACAAGAACAAGTCCAAATGAGATTCATAAGCACAAGATCACGCTCAAAAGTTGTTGTTAACCACATGAACAACGCTAATTTAGGTTATTAAGCACACAAACAAGGGCAAATAAGGTTCCCAAGCATAAGAACAAGTGAAAATGAGGTTCGTAAGCACAAGATCAAGCGCAAAAGAGGCTGTTAAGCAAACGAACAACGCCAATTGAGGTTGTTTAGCACACAAACAAGGGCAAATTAGGTTCCTAAGCTCAAAAACATGTGCAAATGAGGTTCATAAGAGCAAGATCAAGTGCAAAAGAGGTTGTCAAGCACACGAATAACGCAAATTGAGGTTGTTAAGCACACAAATAACGGCAAATGAGGTTCCTAAGCACAAGAACAAGTTCAAATGAGGTTCATAAGCACAAGATCAAGTGCAAAAGAGGTTGTCAAGCACACGAATAACGCAAATTGAGGTTGTTAAGCACACAAATAACGGCAAATGAGGTTCCTAAGCACAAGAACAAGTTCAAATGAGGTTCATAAGCACAAGAACAAGCGCAAAAGATATTGTTAAGCACACGAACAACACCAATTGAGGTTTCTTAAGCACACAAATAAGGGAAATGAGGTTCCTAAGCACAAGATCAAGCTCAAAAGATGTTGTTAAGCACATGAACAACGCTAATTGAGGTTACTAACCACACAAACAAGGGCAAATGAGGTTCCTAAGCACAAGAACATGTTCAAATGAGATTCATAAGCACAAGATCAAGCGCAATAGTGGTTGTTAAGCACACGAACAACGCCAATTGAGGTTGTTAAGCACACAAACAAGGGCAAATGAGGTTGCTAACCACAAGAACAAGTGCAAATGAGGTTCCTAAGGACAAGATCAAGCGCAAAAGAGGTTGTTAAGCACACGAACAACGCAAATTGAGGATGTTAAGCACACGATCAAGAGCAAATTAGGTTCCTAAGAACATGAACAAGTGCAAATGAGGTTCATTAGCACAAGATCAAGTGCAAAAGGGGTTGTTGAGAACAGGATCAAGCGGAAATTAGTTTCCTAAGCACAAGAACAAGTGCAAATGAGGTTCATAAGCACAAGATCAAGTGCAAAAGAGGTTGTTAAGCATACGAACATCGCAAATTGAGGCTGTTAAGCACACAAACAGAGGCAAATGAGGTTCCTAAGCACAAGAACAAGTGCAAATGAGATTCATAAGCACAAGATCACGCTCAAAAGTTGTTGTTGACCACATGAACAACGCTAATTTAGGTTATTAAGCACACAAACAAGGGCAAATAAGGCTCCCAAGAACAAGAACAAGTGAAAATGAGGTTCATAAGCACAAGATCAAGCGCAAAAGATGCGGTTAAGCAAATGAACAACGCCAATTGAGGTTGTTTAGCTCACAAACAAGGGCAAATTAGGTTCCTAAGCACAAAAACATGTGCAAATGAGGTTCATATGAACAAGATCAAGTGCAAAAGAGGTTGTCAAGCACACGAATAACGCAAATTGAGGTTGTTAAGGACACAAATAACGGCAAATGAGGTTCCTAAGCACAAGAACAAGTTCAAATGAGGTTCATAAGCACAAGATCAAGCGCAAAAGAGGTTGTTAAGCACATGAACAGCGCCAATTGAGGTTGTTAAGCACACAAACAAGGGCAAATGAAGTTACTAAGCAGAAGAACAGGTGCAAATGAGGAGCATAAGCACAAGATCAAGCGCAAAAGAGGTTGTTAAGCACACAAATAAGCGCAAATAAGGTTCCTAAGCACAAGAACTAGTTCAAATGAGGGTCATAAGCACAAGATCAAGCGCAAAAGAGGTTGTTAAGCACACGAACAACGTTAATTGAGGTTGTTAAACGCACAAACAATGGCAAATGATGTTCCTAAGCACAAGAACAAGTGCAAATGAGGTTCATTAGCACAAGAACAAGCGCAAAAGATATTGTTAAGCACACGAACAACACCAATTGAGGTTGTTAGGCACACAAATAAGGGAAATGAGGTTCCTAAGCACAAGATCAAGCTCAAAAGATGTTGTTAAGCAATTGAACAACGCTAATTGAGGTTATTAACCACACAAACAAGGGCAAATGAGGTTCCTAAGCACAAGAACATGTTCAAATGAGATTCATAAGCACAAGAACAAGCGCAATAGTGGTTTTTAAGCACACGAACAACGCCAATTGAGGTTGTTAAGCACACAAACAAGGGCAAATGAGGTTCCTAAGCACAAGAACAAGTGCAAATGAGGTTCCTAAGCACAAGATCAAGCGCAAAAGAGGTTGTTAAGCACACGAACAATGCAAATTGAGGATGTTAAGCACACCATCAAGCGCAAATTAGGTTCCTAAGAACATGAACAAGTGCAAATGAGGTTCATTAGCACACGATCAAGTGCAAAAGGGGTTGTTGAGCACAGGATCAAGCGCAAATTAGTTTCCTAAGCACAAGAACAAGTGCAAATGAGGTTCATAAGCACAAGATCAAGTGCAAAAGAGGTTGTTAAGCATACGAACATCGCAAATTGAGGCTGTTAAGCACACAAACAGAGGCAAATGAGGTTCCTAAGCACAAGAACAAGTGCAAATGAGATTCACAAGCCCAAGATCACGCTCAAAAGTTGTTGTTGACCACTTGAACAACGCTAATTTAGGTTATTAAGCACACAAACAAGGGCAAATAAGGCTCCCAACCACAAGAACAAGTGAAAATGAGGTTCATAAGCACAAGATCAAGCGCAAAAGAGGCTGTTAAGCAAATGAACAACGCCAATTGAGGTTGTTTAGCACACAAACAAGGGCAAATTAGGTTCCTAAGCACAAAAACATGTGCAAATGAGGTTCATAAGAACAAGATCAAGTGCAAAAGAGGTTGTCAAGCACACGAATAACGCAAATTGAGGTTGTTAAGCACACAAATAACGGCAAATGAGGTTCCTAAGCACAAGAACAAGTTCAAATGAGGTTCATAAGCACAAGATCAAGCGCAAAAGAGGTTGTTAAGCACATGAACAGCGCCAATTGAGGTTGTTAAGCACACAAACAAGGGCAAATGAAGTTACTAAGCAGAAGAACAGGTGCAAATGAGGAGCATAAGCACAAGATCAAGCGCAAAAGAGGTTGTTAAGCACACAAATAAGCGCAAATAAGGTTCCTAAGCACAAGAACTAGTTCAAATGAGGGTCATAAGCACAAGATCAAGCGCAAAAGAGGTTGTTAAGCACACGAACAACGTTAATTGAGGTTGTTAAACGCACAAACAAGGGCAAATGATGTTCCTAAGCACAAGAACAAGTGCAAATGAGGTTCATTAGCACAAGAACAAGCGCAAAAGATATTGTTAAGCACACGAACAACACCAATTGAGGTTGTTAAGCACACAAATAAGGGAAATGAGGTTCCTAAGCACAAGATCAAGCTCAAAAGATGTTGTTAAGCAATTGAACAACGCTAATTGAGGTTATTAACCACACAAACAAGGGCAAATGAGGTTCCTAAGCACAAGAACATGTTCAAATGAGATTCATAAGCACAAGAACAAGCGCAATAGTGGTTTTTAAGCACACGAACAACGCCAATTGAGGTTGTTAAGCACACAAACAAGGGCAAATGAGGTTCCTAAGCACAAGAACAAGTGCAAATGAGGTTCCTAAGCACAAGATCAAGCGCAAAAGAGGTTGTTAAGCACACGAACAATGCAAATTGAGGATGTTAAGCACACCATCAAGCGCAAATTAGGTTCCTAAGAACATGAACAAGTGCAAATGAGGTTCATTAGCACACGATCAAGTGCAAAAGGGGTTGTTGAGCACAGGATCAAGCGCAAATTAGTTTCCTAAGCACAAGAACAAGTGCAAATGAGGTTCATAAGCACAAGATCAAGTGCAAAAGAGGTTGTTAAGCATACGAACATCGCAAATTGAGGCTGTTAAGCACACAAACAGAGGCAAATGAGGTTCCTAAGCACAAGAACAAGTGCAAATGAGATTCACAAGCCCAAGATCACGCTCAAAAGTTGTTGTTAACCACTTGAACAACGCTAATTTAGGTTATTAAGCACACAAACAAGGGCAAATAAGGCTCCCAACCACAAGAACAAGTGAAAATGAGGTTCATAAGCACAAGATCAAGCGCAAAAGAGGCTGTTAAGCAAATGAACAACGCCAATTGAGGTTGTTTAGCACACAAACAAGGGCAAATTAGGTTCCTAAGCACAAAAACATGTGCAAATGAGGTTCATAAGAACAAGATCAAGTGCAAAAGAGGTTGTCAAGCACACGAATAACGCAAATTGAGGTTGTTAAGCACACAAATAACGGCAAATGAGGTTCCTAAGCACAAGAACAAGTCCAAATGAGATTCATAAGCACAAGATCACGCTCAAAAGTTGTTGTTAACCACATGAACAACGCTAATTTAGGTTATTAAGCACACAAACAAGGGCAAATAAGGTTCCCAAGCATAAGAACAAGTGAAAATGAGGTTCGTAAGCACAAGATCAAGCGCAAAAGAGGCTGTTAAGCAAACGAACAACGCCAATTGAGGTTGTTTAGCACACAAACAAGGGCAAATTAGGTTCCTAAGCTCAAAAACATGTGCAAATGAGGTTCATAAGAGCAAGATCAAGTGCAAAAGAGGTTGTCAAGCACACGAATAACGCAAATTGAGGTTGTTAAGCACACAAATAACGGCAAATGAGGTTCCTAAGCACAAGAACAAGTTCAAATGAGGTTCATAAGCACAAGATCAAGTGCAAAAGAGGTTGTCAAGCACACGAATAACGCAAATTGAGGTTGTTAAGCACACAAATAACGGCAAATGAGGTTCCTAAGCACAAGAACAAGTTCAAATGAGGTTCATAAGCACAAGAACAAGCGCAAAAGATATTGTTAAGCACACGAACAACACCAATTGAGGTTTCTTAAGCACACAAATAAGGGAAATGAGGTTCCTAAGCACAAGATCAAGCTCAAAAGATGTTGTTAAGCACATGAACAACGCTAATTGAGGTTACTAACCACACAAACAAGGGCAAATGAGGTTCCTAAGCACAAGAACATGTTCAAATGAGATTCATAAGCACAAGATCAAGCGCAATAGTGGTTGTTAAGCACACGAACAACGCCAATTGAGGTTGTTAAGCACACAAACAAGGGCAAATGAGGTTGCTAACCACAAGAACAAGTGCAAATGAGGTTCCTAAGGACAAGATCAAGCGCAAAAGAGGTTGTTAAGCACACGAACAACGCAAATTGAGGATGTTAAGCACACGATCAAGAGCAAATTAGGTTCCTAAGAACATGAACAAGTGCAAATGAGGTTCATTAGCACAAGATCAAGTGCAAAAGGGGTTGTTGAGAACAGGATCAAGCGGAAATTAGTTTCCTAAGCACAAGAACAAGTGCAAATGAGGTTCATAAGCACAAGATCAAGTGCAAAAGAGGTTGTTAAGCATACGAACATCGCAAATTGAGGCTGTTAAGCACACAAACAGAGGCAAATGAGGTTCCTAAGCACAAGAACAAGTGCAAATGAGATTCATAAGCACAAGATCACGCTCAAAAGTTGTTGTTGACCACATGAACAACGCTAATTTAGGTTATTAAGCACACAAACAAGGGCAAATAAGGCTCCCAAGAACAAGAACAAGTGAAAATGAGGTTCATAAGCACAAGATCAAGCGCAAAAGATGCGGTTAAGCAAATGAACAACGCCAATTGAGGTTGTTTAGCTCACAAACAAGGGCAAATTAGGTTCCTAAGCACAAAAACATGTGCAAATGAGGTTCATATGAACAAGATCAAGTGCAAAAGAGGTTGTCAAGCACACGAATAACGCAAATTGAGGTTGTTAAGGACACAAATAACGGCAAATGAGGTTCCTAAGCACAAGAACAAGTTCAAATGAGGTTCATAAGCACAAGATCAAGCGCAAAAGAGGTTGTTAAGCACATGAACAGCGCCAATTGAGGTTGTTAAGCACACAAACAAGGGCAAATGAAGTTACTAAGCAGAAGAACAGGTGCAAATGAGGAGCATAAGCACAAGATCAAGCGCAAAAGAGGTTGTTAAGCACACAAATAAGCGCAAATAAGGTTCCTAAGCACAAGAACTAGTTCAAATGAGGGTCATAAGCACAAGATCAAGCGCAAAAGAGGTTGTTAAGCACACGAACAACGTTAATTGAGGTTGTTAAACGCACAAACAATGGCAAATGATGTTCCTAAGCACAAGAACAAGTGCAAATGAGGTTCATTAGCACAAGAACAAGCGCAAAAGATATTGTTAAGCACACGAACAACACCAATTGAGGTTGTTAGGCACACAAATAAGGGAAATGAGGTTCCTAAGCACAAGATCAAGCTCAAAAGATGTTGTTAAGCAATTGAACAACGCTAATTGAGGTTATTAACCACACAAACAAGGGCAAATGAGGTTCCTAAGCACAAGAACATGTTCAAATGAGATTCATAAGCACAAGAACAAGCGCAATAGTGGTTTTTAAGCACACGAACAACGCCAATTGAGGTTGTTAAGCACACAAACAAGGGCAAATGAGGTTCCTAAGCACAAGAACAAGTGCAAATGAGGTTCCTAAGCACAAGATCAAGCGCAAAAGAGGTTGTTAAGCACACGAACAATGCAAATTGAGGATGTTAAGCACACCATCAAGCGCAAATTAGGTTCCTAAGAACATGAACAAGTGCAAATGAGGTTCATTAGCACACGATCAAGTGCAAAAGGGGTTGTTGAGCACAGGATCAAGCGCAAATTAGTTTCCTAAGCACAAGAACAAGTGCAAATGAGGTTCATAAGCACAAGATCAAGTGCAAAAGAGGTTGTTAAGCATACGAACATCGCAAATTGAGGCTGTTAAGCACACAAACAGAGGCAAATGAGGTTCCTAAGCACAAGAACAAGTGCAAATGAGATTCACAAGCCCAAGATCACGCTCAAAAGTTGTTGTTGACCACTTGAACAACGCTAATTTAGGTTATTAAGCACACAAACAAGGGCAAATAAGGCTCCCAACCACAAGAACAAGTGAAAATGAGGTTCATAAGCACAAGATCAAGCGCAAAAGAGGCTGTTAAGCAAATGAACAACGCCAATTGAGGTTGTTTAGCACACAAACAAGGGCAAATTAGGTTCCTAAGCACAAAAACATGTGCAAATGAGGTTCATAAGAACAAGATCAAGTGCAAAAGAGGTTGTCAAGCACACGAATAACGCAAATTGAGGTTGTTAAGCACACAAATAACGGCAAATGAGGTTCCTAAGCACAAGAACAAGTCCAAATGAGATTCATAAGCACAAGATCACGCTCAAAAGTTGTTGTTAACCACATGAACAACGCTAATTTAGGTTATTAAGCACACAAACAAGGGCAAATAAGGTTCCCAAGCATAAGAACAAGTGAAAATGAGGTTCGTAAGCACAAGATCAAGCGCAAAAGAGGCTGTTAAGCAAACGAACAACGCCAATTGAGGTTGTTTAGCACACAAACAAGGGCAAATTAGGTTCCTAAGCTCAAAAACATGTGCAAATGAGGTTCATAAGAGCAAGATCAAGTGCAAAAGAGGTTGTCAAGCACACGAATAACGCAAATTGAGGTTGTTAAGCACACAAATAACGGCAAATGAGGTTCCTAAGCACAAGAACAAGTTCAAATGAGGTTCATAAGCACAAGATCAAGTGCAAAAGAGGTTGTCAAGCACACGAATAACGCAAATTGAGGTTGTTAAGCACACAAATAACGGCAAATGAGGTTCCTAAGCACAAGAACAAGTTCAAATGAGGTTCATAAGCACAAGAACAAGCGCAAAAGATATTGTTAAGCACACGAACAACACCAATTGAGGTTTCTTAAGCACACAAATAAGGGAAATGAGGTTCCTAAGCACAAGATCAAGCTCAAAAGATGTTGTTAAGCACATGAACAACGCTAATTGAGGTTACTAACCACACAAACAAGGGCAAATGAGGTTCCTAAGCACAAGAACATGTTCAAATGAGATTCATAAGCACAAGATCAAGCGCAATAGTGGTTGTTAAGCACACGAACAACGCCAATTGAGGTTGTTAAGCACACAAACAAGGGCAAATGAGGTTGCTAAACACAAGAACAAGTGCAAATGAGGTTCCTAAGCACAAGATCAAGCGCAAAAGAGGTTGTTAAGCACACGAACAACGCAAATTGAGGATGTTAAGCACACGATCAAGAGCAAATTAGGTTCCTAAGAACATGAACAAGTGCAAATGAGGTTCATTAGCACAAGATCAAGTGCAAAAGGGGTTGTTGAGCACAGGATCAAGCGCAAATTAGTTTCCTAAGCACAAGAACAAGTGCAAATGAGGTTCATAAGCACAAGATCAAGTGCAAAAGAGGTTGTTAAGCATACGAACATCGCAAATTGAGGCTGTTAAGCACACAAACAGAGGCAAATGAGGTTCCTATGCACAAGAACAAGTGCAAATGAGATTCATAAGCACAAGATCACGCTCAAAAGTTGTTGTTGACCACATGAACAACGCTAATTTAGGTTATTAAGCACACAAACAAGGGCAAATAATGCTCCCAAGCACAAGAACAAGTGAAAATGAGGTTCATAAGCACAAGATCAAGCGCAAAAGATGCTGTTAAGCAAATGAACAACGCCAATTGAGGTTGTTTAGCTCACAAACAAGGGCAAATTAGGTTCCTAAGCACAAAAACATGTGCAAATGAGGTTCATAAGAACAAGATCAAGTGCAAAAGAGGTTGTCAAGCACACGAATAACGCAAATTGAGGTTGTTAAGCACACAAATAACGGCAAATGAGGTTCCTAAGCACAAGATCAAGTTCAAATGAGGTTCAGAAGCACAAGATCAAGCGCAAAAGAGGTTGTTAAGCACATGAACAGCGCCAATTGAGGTTGTTAAGCACACAAACAAGGGCAAATGAAGTTACTAAGCAGAAGAACAGGTGCAAATGAGGAGCATAAGCACAAGATCAAGCGCAAAAGAGGTTGTTAAGCACACAAATAAGCGCAAATAAGGTTCCTAAGCACAAGAACTAGTTCAAATGAGGGTCATAAGCACAAGATCAAGCGCAAAAGAGGTTGTTAAGCACACGAACAACGTTAATTGAGGTTGTTAAACGCACAAACAAGGGCAAATGATGTTCCTAAGCACAAGAACAAGTGCAAATGAGGTTCATTAGCACAAGAACAAGCGCAAAAGATATTGTTAAGCACACGAACAACACCAATTGAGGTTGTTAAGCACACAAATAAGGGAAATGAGGTTCCTAAGCACAAGATCAAGCTCAAAAGATGTTGTTAAGCAATTGAACAACGCTAATTGAGGTTATTAACCACACAAACAAGGGCAAATGAGGTTCCTAAGCACAAGAACATGTTCAAATGAGATTCATAAGCACAAGAACAAGCGCAATAGTGGTTTTTAAGCACACGAACAACGCCAATTGAGGTTGTTAAGCACACAAACAAGGGCAAATGAGGTTCCTAACCACAAGAACAAGTGCAAATGAGGTTCCTAAGCACAAGATCAAGCGCAAAAGAGGTTGTTAAGCACACGAACAATGCAAATTGAGGATGTTAAGCACACCATCAAGCGCAAATTAGGTTCCTAAGAACATGAACAAGTGCAAATGAGGTTCATTAGCACACGATCAAGTGCAAAAGGGGTTGTTGAGCACAGGATCAAGCGCAAATTAGTTTCCTAAGCACAAGAACAAGTGCAAATGAGGTTCATAAGCACAAGATCAAGTGCAAAAGAGGTTGTTAAGCATACGAACATCGCAAATTGAGGCTGTTAAGCACACAAACAGAGGCAAATGAGGTTCCTAAGCACAAGAACAAGTGCAAATGAGATTCACAAGCCCAAGATCACGCTCAAAAGTTGTTGTTGACCACTTGAACAACGCTAATTTAGGTTATTAAGCACACAAACAAGGGCAAATAAGGCTCCCAACCACAAGAACAAGTGAAAATGAGGTTCATAAGCACAAGATCAAGCGCAAAAGAGGCTGTTAAGCAAATGAACAACGCCAATTGAGGTTGTTTAGCACACAAACAAGGGCAAATTAGGTTCCTAAGCACAAAAACATGTGCAAATGAGGTTCATAAGAACAAGATCAAGTGCAAAAGAGGTTGTCAAGCACACGAATAACGCAAATTGAGGTTGTTAAGCACACAAATAACGGCAAATGAGGTTCCTAAGCACAAGAACAAGTCCAAATGAGATTCATAAGCACAAGATCACGCTCAAAAGTTGTTGTTAACCACATGAACAACGCTAATTTAGGTTATTAAGCACACAAACAAGGGCAAATAAGGTTCCCAAGCATAAGAACAAGTGAAAATGAGGTTCGTAAGCACAAGATCAAGCGCAAAAGAGGCTGTTAAGCAAACGAACAACGCCAATTGAGGTTGTTTAGCACACAAACAAGGGCAAATTAGGTTCCTAAGCTCAAAAACATGTGCAAATGAGGTTCATAAGAGCAAGATCAAGTGCAAAAGAGGTTGTCAAGCACACGAATAACGCAAATTGAGGTTGTTAAGCACACAAATAACGGCAAATGAGGTTCCTAAGCACAAGAACAAGTTCAAATGAGGTTCATAAGCACAAGATCAAGTGCAAAAGAGGTTGTCAAGCACACGAATAACGCAAATTGAGGTTGTTAAGCACACAAATAACGGCAAATGAGGTTCCTAAGCACAAGAACAAGTTCAAATGAGGTTCATAAGCACAAGAACAAGCGCAAAAGATATTGTTAAGCACACGAACAACACCAATTGAGGTTTCTTAAGCACACAAATAAGGGAAATGAGGTTCCTAAGCACAAGATCAAGCTCAAAAGATGTTGTTAAGCACATGAACAACGCTAATTGAGGTTACTAACCACACAAACAAGGGCAAATGAGGTTCCTAAGCACAAGAACATGTTCAAATGAGATTCATAAGCACAAGATCAAGCGCAATAGTGGTTGTTAAGCACACGAACAACGCCAATTGAGGTTGTTAAGCACACAAACAAGGGCAAATGAGGTTGCTAACCACAAGAACAAGTGCAAATGAGGTTCCTAAGGACAAGATCAAGCGCAAAAGAGGTTGTTAAGCACACGAACAACGCAAATTGAGGATGTTAAGCACACGATCAAGAGCAAATTAGGTTCCTAAGAACATGAACAAGTGCAAATGAGGTTCATTAGCACAAGATCAAGTGCAAAAGGGGTTGTTGAGAACAGGATCAAGCGGAAATTAGTTTCCTAAGCACAAGAACAAGTGCAAATGAGGTTCATAAGCACAAGATCAAGTGCAAAAGAGGTTGTTAAGCATACGAACATCGCAAATTGAGGCTGTTAAGCACACAAACAGAGGCAAATGAGGTTCCTAAGCACAAGAACAAGTGCAAATGAGATTCATAAGCACAAGATCACGCTCAAAAGTTGTTGTTGACCACATGAACAACGCTAATTTAGGTTATTAAGCACACAAACAAGGGCAAATAAGGCTCCCAAGAACAAGAACAAGTGAAAATGAGGTTCATAAGCACAAGATCAAGCGCAAAAGATGCGGTTAAGCAAATGAACAACGCCAATTGAGGTTGTTTAGCTCACAAACAAGGGCAAATTAGGTTCCTAAGCACAAAAACATGTGCAAATGAGGTTCATATGAACAAGATCAAGTGCAAAAGAGGTTGTCAAGCACACGAATAACGCAAATTGAGGTTGTTAAGGACACAAATAACGGCAAATGAGGTTCCTAAGCACAAGAACAAGTTCAAATGAGGTTCATAAGCACAAGATCAAGCGCAAAAGAGGTTGTTAAGCACATGAACAGCGCCAATTGAGGTTGTTAAGCACACAAACAAGGGCAAATGAAGTTACTAAGCAGAAGAACAGGTGCAAATGAGGAGCATAAGCACAAGATCAAGCGCAAAAGAGGTTGTTAAGCACACAAATAAGCGCAAATAAGGTTCCTAAGCACAAGAACTAGTTCAAATGAGGGTCATAAGCACAAGATCAAGCGCAAAAGAGGTTGTTAAGCACACGAACAACGTTAATTGAGGTTGTTAAACGCACAAACAAGGGCAAATGATGTTCCTAAGCACAAGAACAAGTGCAAATGAGGTTCATTAGCACAAGAACAAGCGCAAAAGATATTGTTAAGCACACGAACAACACCAATTGAGGTTGTTAAGCACACAAATAAGGGAAATGAGGTTCCTAAGCACAAGATCGAGCTCAAAAGATGTTGTTAAGCAATTGAACAACGCTAATTGAGGTTATTAACCACACAAACAAGGGCAAATGAGGTTCCTAAGCACAAGAACATGTTCAAATGAGATTCATAAGCACAAGAACAAGCGCAATAGTGGTTTTTAAGCACACGAACAACGCCAATTGAGGTTGTTAAGCACACAAACAAGGGCAAATGAGGTTCCTAAGCACAAGAACAAGTGCAAATGAGGTTCCTAAGCACAAGATCAAGCGCAAAAGAGGTTGTTAAGCACACGAACAATGCAAATTGAGGATGTTAAGCACACCATCAAGCGCAAATTAGGTTCCTAAGAACATGAACAAGTGCAAATGAGGTTCATTAGCACACGATCAAGTGCAAAAGGGGTTGTTGAGCACAGGATCAAGCGCAAATTAGTTTCCTAAGCACAAGAACAAGTGCAAATGAGGTTCATAAGCACAAGATCAAGTGCAAAAGAGGTTGTTAAGCATACGAACATCGCAAATTGAGGCTGTTAAGCACACAAACAGAGGCAAATGAGGTTCCTAAGCACAAGAACAAGTGCAAATGAGATTCACAAGCCCAAGATCACGCTCAAAAGTTGTTGTTGACCACTTGAACAACGCTAATTTAGGTTATTAAGCACACAAACAAGGGCAAATAAGGCTCCCAACCACAAGAACAAGTGAAAATGAGGTTCATAAGCACAAGATCAAGCGCAAAAGAGGCTGTTAAGCAAATGAACAACGCCAATTGAGGTTGTTTAGCACACAAACAAGGGCAAATTAGGTTCCTAAGCACAAAAACATGTGCAAATGAGGTTCATAAGAACAAGATCAAGTGCAAAAGAGGTTGTCAAGCACACGAATAACGCAAATTGAGGTTGTTAAGCACACAAATAACGGCAAATGAGGTTCCTAAGCACAAGAACAAGTCCAAATGAGATTCATAAGCACAAGATCACGCTCAAAAGTTGTTGTTAACCACATGAACAACGCTAATTTAGGTTATTAAGCACACAAACAAGGGCAAATAAGGTTCCCAAGCATAAGAACAAGTGAAAATGAGGTTCGTAAGCACAAGATCAAGCGCAAAAGAGGCTCTTAAGCAAACGAACAACGCCAATTGAGGTTGTTTAGCACACAAACAAGGGCAAATTAGGTTCCTAAGCTCAAAAACATGTGCAAATGAGGTTCATAAGAGCAAGATCAAGTGCAAAAGAGGTTGTCAAGCACACGAATAACGCAAATTGAGGTTGTTAAGCACACAAATAACGGCAAATGAGGTTCCTAAGCACAAGAACAAGTTCAAATGAGGTTCATAAGCACAAGATCAAGTGCAAAAGAGGTTGTCAAGCACACGAATAACGCAAATTGAGGTTGTTAAGCACACAAATAACGGCAAATGAGGTTCCTAAGCACAAGAACAAGTTCAAATGAGGTTCATAAGCACAAGAACAAGCGCAAAAGATATTGTTAAGCACACGAACAACACCAATTGAGGTTTCTTAAGCACACAAATAAGGGAAATGAGGTTCCTAAGCACAAGATCAAGCTCAAAAGATGTTGTTAAGCACATGAACAACGCTAATTGAGGTTACTAACCACACAAACAAGGGCAAATGAGGTTCCTAAGCACAAGAACATGTTCAAATGAGATTCATAAGCACAAGATCAAGCGCAATAGTGGTTGTTAAGCACACGAACAACGCCAATTGAGGTTGTTAAGCACACAAACAAGGGCAAATGAGGTTGCTAAACACAAGAACAAGTGCAAATGAGGTTCCTAAGCACAAGATCAAGCGCAAAAGAGGTTGTTAAGCACACGAACAACGCAAATTGAGGATGTTAAGCACACGATCAAGAGCAAATTAGGTTCCTAAGAACATGAACAAGTGCAAATGAGGTTCATTAGCACAAGATCAAGTGCAAAAGGGGTTGTTGAGCACAGGATCAAGCGCAAATTAGTTTCCTAAGCACAAGAACAAGTGCAAATGAGGTTCATAAGCACAAGATCAAGTGCAAAAGAGGTTGTTAAGCATACGAACATCGCAAATTGAGGCTGTTAAGCACACAAACAGAGGCAAATGAGGTTCCTATGCACAAGAACAAGTGCAAATGAGATTCATAAGCACAAGATCACGCTCAAAAGTTGTTGTTGACCACATGAACAACGCTAATTTAGGTTATTAAGCACACAAACAAGGGCAAATAATGCTCCCAAGCACAAGAACAAGTGAAAATGAGGTTCATAAGCACAAGATCAAGCGCAAAAGATGCTGTTAAGCAAATGAACAACGCCAATTGAGGTTGTTTAGCTCACAAACAAGGGCAAATTAGGTTCCTAAGCACAAAAACATGTGCAAATGAGGTTCATAAGAACAAGATCAAGTGCAAAAGAGGTTGTCAAGCACACGAATAACGCAAATTGAGGTTGTTAAGCACACAAATAACGGCAAATGAGGTTCCTAAGCACAAGATCAAGTTCAAATGAGGTTCAGAAGCACAAGATCAAGCGCAAAAGAGGTTGTTAAGCACATGAACAGCGCCAATTGAGGTTGTTAAGCACACAAACAAGGGCAAATGAAGTTACTAAGCAGAAGAACAGGTGCAAATGAGGAGCATAAGCACAAGATCAAGCGCAAAAGAGGTTGTTAAGCACACAAATAAGCGCAAATAAGGTTCCTAAGCACAAGAACTAGTTCAAATGAGGGTCATAAGCACAAGATCAAGCGCAAAAGAGGTTGTTAAGCACACGAACAACGTTAATT
The DNA here is from genome assembly GCA_964058825.1 of Carex arenaria. Lineage (NCBI taxonomy): Eukaryota > Viridiplantae > Streptophyta > Magnoliopsida > Poales > Cyperaceae > Carex > Carex arenaria. Next base: position 60,970 of record CAXKVW010000252.1, read on the forward strand.
GAGGTTGTTAAACGCACAAACAAGGGCAAATGATGTTCCTAAGCACAAGAACAAGTGCAAATGAGGTTCATTAGCACAAGAACAAGCGCAAAAGATATTGTTAAGCACACGAACAACACCAATTGAGGTTGTTAAGCACACAAATAAGGGAAATGAGGTTCCTAAGCACAAGATCAAGCTCAAAAGATGTTGTTAAGCAATTGAACAACGCTAATTGAGGTTATTAACCACACAAACAAGGGCAAATGAGGTTCCTAAGCACAAGAACATGTTCAAATGAGATTCATAAGCACAAGAACAAGCGCAATAGTGGTTTTTAAGCACACGAACAACGCCAATTGAGGTTGTTAAGCACACAAACAAGGGCAAATGAGGTTCCTAACCACAAGAACAAGTGCAAATGAGGTTCCTAAGCACAAGATCAAGCGCAAAAGAGGTTGTTAAGCACACGAACAATGCAAATTGAGGATGTTAAGCACACCATCAAGCGCAAATTAGGTTCCTAAGAACATGAACAAGTGCAAATGAGGTTCATTAGCACACGATCAAGTGCAAAAGGGGTTGTTGAGCACAGGATCAAGCGCAAATTAGTTTCCTAAGCACAAGAACAAGTGCAAATGAGGTTCATAAGCACAAGATCAAGTGCAAAAGAGGTTGTTAAGCATACGAACATCGCAAATTGAGGCTGTTAAGCACACAAACAGAGGCAAATGAGGTTCCTAAGCACAAGAACAAGTGCAAATGAGATTCACAAGCCCAAGATCACGCTCAAAAGTTGTTGTTGACCACTTGAACAACGCTAATTTAGGTTATTAAGCACACAAACAAGGGCAAATAAGGCTCCCAACCACAAGAACAAGTGAAAATGAGGTTCATAAGCACAAGATCAAGCGCAAAAGAGGCTGTTAAGCAAATGAACAACGCCAATTGAGGTTGTTTAGCACACAAACAAGGGCAAATTAGGTTCCTAAGCACAAAAACATGTGCAAATGAGGTTCATAAGAACAAGATCAAGTGCAAAAGAGGTTGTCAAGCACACGAATAACGCAAATTGAGGTTGTTAAGCACACAAATAACGGCAAATGAGGTTCCTAAGCACAAGAACAAGTCCAAATGAGATTCATAAGCACAAGATCACGCTCAAAAGTTGTTGTTAACCACATGAACAACGCTAATTTAGGTTATTAAGCACACAAACAAGGGCAAATAAGGTTCCCAAGCATAAGAACAAGTGAAAATGAGGTTCGTAAGCACAAGATCAAGCGCAAAAGAGGCTGTTAAGCAAATGAACAACGCCAATTGAGGTTGTTTAGCACACAAACAAGGGCAAATTAGGTTCCTAAGCTCAAAAACATGTGCAAATGAGGTTCATAAGAGCAAGATCAAGTGCAAAAGAGGTTGTCAAGCACACGAATAACGCAAATTGAGGTTGTTAAGCACACAAATAACGGCAAATGAGGTTCCTAAGCACAAGAACAAGTTCAAATGAGGTTCATAAGCACAAGATCAAGTGCAAAAGAGGTTGTCAAGCACACGAATAACGCAAATTGAGGTTGTTAAGCACACAAATAACGGCAAATGAGGTTCCTAAGCACAAGAACAAGTTCAAATGAGGTTCATAAGCACAAGAACAAGCGCAAAAGATATTGTTAAGCACACGAACAACACCAATTGAGGTTTCTTAAGCACACAAATAAGGGAAATGAGGTTCCTAAGCACAAGATCAAGCTCAAAAGATGTTGTTAAGCACATGAACAACGCTAATTGAGGTTACTAACCACACAAACAAGGGCAAATGAGGTTCCTAAGCACAAGAACATGTTCAAATGAGATTCATAAGCACAAGATCAAGCGCAATAGTGGTTGTTAAGCACACGAACAACGCCAATTGAGGTTGTTAAGCACACAAACAAGGGCAAATGAGGTTGCTAACCACAAGAACAAGTGCAAATGAGGTTCCTAAGGACAAGATCAAGCGCAAAAGAGGTTGTTAAGCACACGAACAACGCAAATTGAGGATGTTAAGCACACGATCAAGAGCAAATTAGGTTCCTAAGAACATGAACAAGTGCAAATGAGGTTCATTAGCACAAGATCAAGTGCAAAAGGGGTTGTTGAGAACAGGATCAAGCGGAAATTAGTTTCCTAAGCACAAGAACAAGTGCAAATGAGGTTCATAAGCACAAGATCAAGTGCAAAAGAGGTTGTTAAGCATACGAACATCGCAAATTGAGGCTGTTAAGCACACAAACAGAGGCAAATGAGGTTCCTAAGCACAAGAACAAGTGCAAATGAGATTCATAAGCACAAGATCACGCTCAAAAGTTGTTGTTGACCACATGAACAACGCTAATTTAGGTTATTAAGCACACAAACAAGGGCAAATAAGGCTCCCAAGAACAAGAACAAGTGAAAATGAGGTTCATAAGCACAAGATCAAGCGCAAAAGATGCGGTTAAGCAAATGAACAACGCCAATTGAGGTTGTTTAGCTCACAAACAAGGGCAAATTAGGTTCCTAAGCACAAAAACATGTGCAAATGAGGTTCATATGAACAAGATCAAGTGCAAAAGAGGTTGTCAAGCACACGAATAACGCAAATTGAGGTTGTTAAGGACACAAATAACGGCAAATGAGGTTCCTAAGCACAAGAACAAGTTCAAATGAGGTTCATAAGCACAAGATCAAGCGCAAAAGAGGTTGTTAAGCACATGAACAGCGCCAATTGAGGTTGTTAAGCACACAAACAAGGGCAAATGAAGTTACTAAGCAGAAGAACAGGTGCAAATGAGGAGCATAAGCACAAGATCAAGCGCAAAAGAGGTTGTTAAGCACACAAATAAGCGCAAATAAGGTTCCTAAGCACAAGAACTAGTTCAAATGAGGTTCATAAGCACAAGATCAAGCGCAAAAGAGGTTGTTAAGCACACGAACAACGTTAATTGAGGTTGTTAAACGCACAAACAAGGGCAAATGATGTTCCTAAGCACAAGAACAAGTGCAAATGAGGTTCATTAGCACAAGAACAAGCGCAAAAGATATTGTTAAGCACACGAACAACACCAATTGAGGTTGTTAAGCACACAAATAAGGGAAATGAGGTTCCTAAGCACAAGATCAAGCTCAAAAGATGTTGTTAAGCAATTGAACAACGCTAATTGAGGTTATTAACCACACAAACAAGGGCAAATGAGGTTCCTAAGCACAAGAACATGTTCAAATGAGATTCATAAGCACAAGAACAAGCGCAATAGTGGTTTTTAAGCACACGAACAACGCCAATTGAGGTTGTTAAGCACACAAACAAGGGCAAATGAGGTTCCTAACCACAAGAACAAGTGCAAATGAGGTTCCTAAGCACAAGATCAAGCGCAAAAGAGGTTGTTAAGCACACGAACAATGCAAATTGAGGATGTTAAGCACACCATCAAGCGCAAATTAGGTTCCTAAGAACATGAACAAGTGCAAATGAGGTTCATTAGCACACGATCAAGTGCAAAAGGGGTTGTTGAGCACAGGATCAAGCGCAAATTAGTTTCCTAAGCACAAGAACAAGTGCAAATGAGGTTCATAAGCACAAGATCAAGTGCAAAAGAGGTTGTTAAGCATACGAACATCGCAAATTGAGGCTGTTAAGCACACAAACAGAGGCAAATGAGGTTCCTAAGCACAAGAACAAGTGCAAATGAGATTCACAAGCCCAAGATCACGCTCAAAAGTTGTTGTTGACCACTTGAACAACGCTAATTTAGGTTATTAAGCACACAAACAAGGGCAAATAAGGCTCCCAACCACAAGAACAAGTGAAAATGAGGTTCATAAGCACAAGATCAAGCGCAAAAGAGGCTGTTAAGCAAATGAACAACGCCAATTGAGGTTGTTTAGCACACAAACAAGGGCAAATTAGGTTCCTAAGCACAAAAACATGTGCAAATGAGGTTCATAAGAACAAGATCAAGTGCAAAAGAGGTTGTCAAGCACACGAATAACGCAAATTGAGGTTGTTAAGCACACAAATAACGGCAAATGAGGTTCCTAAGCACAAGAACAAGTCCAAATGAGATTCATAAGCACAAGATCACGCTCAAAAGTTGTTGTTAACCACATGAACAACGCTAATTTAGGTTATTAAGCACACAAACAAGGGCAAATAAGGTTCCCAAGCATAAGAACAAGTGAAAATGAGGTTCGTAAGCACAAGATCAAGCGCAAAAGAGGCTGTTAAGCAAATGAACAACGCCAATTGAGGTTGTTTAGCACACAAACAAGGGCAAATTAGGTTCCTAAGCTCAAAAACATGTGCAAATGAGGTTCATAAGAGCAAGATCAAGTGCAAAAGAGGTTGTCAAGCACACGAATAACGCAAATTGAGGTTGTTAAGCACACAAATAACGGCAAATGAGGTTCCTAAGCACAAGAACAAGTTCAAATGAGGTTCATAAGCACAAGATCAAGTGCAAAAGAGGTTGTCAAGCACACGAATAACGCAAATTGAGGTTGTTAAGCACACAAATAACGGCAAATGAGGTTCCTAAGCACAAGAACAAGTTCAAATGAGGTTCATAAGCACAAGAACAAGCGCAAAAGATATTGTTAAGCACACGAACAACACCAATTGAGGTTTCTTAAGCACACAAATAAGGGAAATGAGGTTCCTAAGCACAAGATCAAGCTCAAAAGATGTTGTTAAGCACATGAACAACGCTAATTGAGGTTACTAACCACACAAACAAGGGCAAATGAGGTTCCTAAGCACAAGAACATGTTCAAATGAGATTCATAAGCACAAGATCAAGCGCAATAGTGGTTGTTAAGCACACGAACAACGCCAATTGAGGTTGTTAAGCACACAAACAAGGGCAAATGAGGTTGCTAACCACAAGAACAAGTGCAAATGAGGTTCCTAAGGACAAGATCAAGCGCAAAAGAGGTTGTTAAGCACACGAACAACGCAAATTGAGGATGTTAAGCACACGATCAAGAGCAAATTAGGTTCCTAAGAACATGAACAAGTGCAAATGAGGTTCATTAGCACAAGATCAAGTGCAAAAGGGGTTGTTGAGAACAGGATCAAGCGGAAATTAGTTTCCTAAGCACAAGAACAAGTGCAAATGAGGTTCATAAGCACAAGATCAAGTGCAAAAGAGGTTGTTAAGCATACGAACATCGCAAATTGAGGCTGTTAAGCACACAAACAGAGGCAAATGAGGTTCCTAAGCACAAGAACAAGTGCAAATGAGATTCATAAGCACAAGATCACGCTCAAAAGTTGTTGTTGACCACATGAACAACGCTAATTTAGGTTATTAAGCACACAAACAAGGGCAAATAAGGCTCCCAAGAACAAGAACAAGTGAAAATGAGGTTCATAAGCACAAGATCAAGCGCAAAAGATGCGGTTAAGCAAATGAACAACGCCAATTGAGGTTGTTTAGCTCACAAACAAGGGCAAATTAGGTTCCTAAGCACAAAAACATGTGCAAATGAGGTTCATATGAACAAGATCAAGTGCAAAAGAGGTTGTCAAGCACACGAATAACGCAAATTGAGGTTGTTAAGGACACAAATAACGGCAAATGAGGTTCCTAAGCACAAGAACAAGTTCAAATGAGGTTCATAAGCACAAGATCAAGCGCAAAAGAGGTTGTTAAGCACATGAACAGCGCCAATTGAGGTTGTTAAGCACACAAACAAGGGCAAATGAAGTTACTAAGCAGAAGAACAGGTGCAAATGAGGAGCATAAGCACAAGATCAAGCGCAAAAGAGGTTGTTAAGCACACAAATAAGCGCAAATAAGGTTCCTAAGCACAAGAACTAGTTCAAATGAGGGTCATAAGCACAAGATCAAGCGCAAAAGAGGTTGTTAAGCACACGAACAACGTTAATTGAGGTTGTTAAACGCACAAACAAGGGCAAATGATGTTCCTAAGCACAAGAACAAGTGCAAATGAGGTTCATTAGCACAAGAACAAGCGCAAAAGATATTGTTAAGCACACGAACAACACCAATTGAGGTTGTTAAGCACACAAATAAGGGAAATGAGGTTCCTAAGCACAAGATCAAGCTCAAAAGATGTTGTTAAGCAATTGAACAACGCTAATTGAGGTTATTAACCACACAAACAAGGGCAAATGAGGTTCCTAAGCACAAGAACATGTTCAAATGAGATTCATAAGCACAAGAACAAGCGCAATAGTGGTTTTTAAGCACACGAACAACGCCAATTGAGGTTGTTAAGCACACAAACAAGGGCAAATGAGGTTCCTAAGCACAAGAACAAGTGCAAATGAGGTTCCTAAGCACAAGATCAAGCGCAAAAGAGGTTGTTAAGCACACGAACAATGCAAATTGAGGATGTTAAGCACACCATCAAGCGCAAATTAGGTTCCTAAGAACATGAACAAGTGCAAATGAGGTTCATTAGCACACGATCAAGTGCAAAAGGGGTTGTTGAGCACAGGATCAAGCGCAAATTAGTTTCCTAAGCACAAGAACAAGTGCAAATGAGGTTCATAAGCACAAGATCAAGTGCAAAAGAGGTTGTTAAGCATACGAACATCGCAAATTGAGGCTGTTAAGCACACAAACAGAGGCAAATGAGGTTCCTAAGCACAAGAACAAGTGCAAATGAGATTCACAAGCCCAAGATCACGCTCAAAAGTTGTTGTTGACCACTTGAACAACGCTAATTTAGGTTATTAAGCACACAAACAAGGGCAAATAAGGCTCCCAACCACAAGAACAAGTGAAAATGAGGTTCATAAGCACAAGATCAAGCGCAAAAGAGGCTGTTAAGCAAATGAACAACGCCAATTGAGGTTGTTTAGCACACAAACAAGGGCAAATTAGGTTCCTAAGCACAAAAACATGTGCAAATGAGGTTCATAAGAACAAGATCAAGTGCAAAAGAGGTTGTCAAGCACACGAATAACGCAAATTGAGGTTGTTAAGCACACAAATAACGGCAAATGAGGTTCCTAAGCACAAGAACAAGTCCAAATGAGATTCATAAGCACAAGATCACGCTCAAAAGTTGTTGTTAACCACATGAACAACGCTAATTTAGGTTATTAAGCACACAAACAAGGGCAAATAAGGTTCCCAAGCATAAGAACAAGTGAAAATGAGGTTCGTAAGCACAAGATCAAGCGCAAAAGAGGCTGTTAAGCAAATGAACAACGCCAATTGAGGTTGTTTAGCACACAAACAAGGGCAAATTAGGTTCCTAAGCTCAAAAACATGTGCAAATGAGGTTCATAAGAGCAAGATCAAGTGCAAAAGAGGTTGTCAAGCACACGAATAACGCAAATTGAGGTTGTTAAGCACACAAATAACGGCAAATGAGGTTCCTAAGCACAAGAACAAGTTCAAATGAGGTTCATAAGCACAAGATCAAGTGCAAAAGAGGTTGTCAAGCACACGAATAACGCAAATTGAGGTTGTTAAGCACACAAATAACGGCAAATGAGGTTCCTAAGCACAAGAACAAGTTCAAATGAGGTTCATAAGCACAAGAACAAGCGCAAAAGATATTGTTAAGCACACGAACAACACCAATTGAGGTTTCTTAAGCACACAAATAAGGGAAATGAGGTTCCTAAGCACAAGATCAAGCTCAAAAGATGTTGTTAAGCACATGAACAACGCTAATTGAGGTTACTAACCACACAAACAAGGGCAAATGAGGTTCCTAAGCACAAGAACATGTTCAAATGAGATTCATAAGCACAAGATCAAGCGCAATAGTGGTTGTTAAGCACACGAACAACGCCAATTGAGGTTGTTAAGCACACAAACAAGGGCAAATGAGGTTGCTAACCACAAGAACAAGTGCAAATGAGGTTCCTAAGGACAAGATCAAGCGCAAAAGAGGTTGTTAAGCACACGAACAACGCAAATTGAGGATGTTAAGCACACGATCAAGAGCAAATTAGGTTCCTAAGAACATGAACAAGTGCAAATGAGGTTCATTAGCACAAGATCAAGTGCAAAAGGGGTTGTTGAGAACAGGATCAAGCGGAAATTAGTTTCCTAAGCACAAGAACAAGTGCAAATGAGGTTCATAAGCACAAGATCAAGTGCAAAAGAGGTTGTTAAGCATACGAACATCGCAAATTGAGGCTGTTAAGCACACAAACAGAGGCAAATGAGGTTCCTAAGCACAAGAACAAGTGCAAATGAGATTCATAAGCACAAGATCACGCTCAAAAGTTGTTGTTGACCACATGAACAACGCTAATTTAGGTTATTAAGCACACAAACAAGGGCAAATAAGGCTCCCAAGAACAAGAACAAGTGAAAATGAGGTTCATAAGCACAAGATCAAGCGCAAAAGATGCGGTTAAGCAAATGAACAACGCCAATTGAGGTTGTTTAGCTCACAAACAAGGGCAAATTAGGTTCCTAAGCACAAAAACATGTGCAAATGAGGTTCATATGAACAAGATCAAGTGCAAAAGAGGTTGTCAAGCACACGAATAACGCAAATTGAGGTTGTTAAGGACACAAATAACGGCAAATGAGGTTCCTAAGCACAAGAACAAGTTCAAATGAGGTTCATAAGCACAAGATCAAGCGCAAAAGAGGTTGTTAAGCACATGAACAGCGCCAATTGAGGTTGTTAAGCACACAAACAAGGGCAAATGAAGTTACTAAGCAGAAGAACAGGTGCAAATGAGGAGCATAAGCACAAGATCAAGCGCAAAAGAGGTTGTTAAGCACACAAATAAGCGCAAATAAGGTTCCTAAGCACAAGAACTAGTTCAAATGAGGGTCATAAGCACAAGATCAAGCGCAAAAGAGGTTGTTAAGCACACGAACAACGTTAATTGAGGTTGTTAAACGCACAAACAAGGGCAAATGATGTTCCTAAGCACAAGAACAAGTGCAAATGAGGTTCATTAGCACAAGAACAAGCGCAAAAGATATTGTTAAGCACACGAACAACACCAATTGAGGTTGTTAAGCACACAAATAAGGGAAATGAGGTTCCTAAGCACAAGATCAAGCTCAAAAGATGTTGTTAAGCAATTGAACAACGCTAATTGAGGTTATTAACCACACAAACAAGGGCAAATGAGGTTCCTAAGCACAAGAACATGTTCAAATGAGATTCATAAGCACAAGAACAAGCGCAATAGTGGTTTTTAAGCACACGAACAACGCCAATTGAGGTTGTTAAGCACACAAACAAGGGCAAATGAGGTTCCTAAGCACAAGAACAAGTGCAAATGAGGTTCCTAAGCACAAGATCAAGCGCAAAAGAGGTTGTTAAGCACACGAACAATGCAAATTGAGGATGTTAAGCACACCATCAAGCGCAAATTAGGTTCCTAAGAACATGAACAAGTGCAAATGAGGTTCATTAGCACACGATCAAGTGCAAAAGGGGTTGTTGAGCACAGGATCAAGCGCAAATTAGTTTCCTAAGCACAAGAACAAGTGCAAATGAGGTTCATAAGCACAAGATCAAGTGCAAAAGAGGTTGTTAAGCATACGAACATCGCAAATTGAGGCTGTTAAGCACACAAACAGAGGCAAATGAGGTTCCTAAGCACAAGAACAAGTGCAAATGAGATTCACAAGCCCAAGATCACGCTCAAAAGTTGTTGTTGACCACTTGAACAACGCTAATTTAGGTTATTAAGCACACAAACAAGGGCAAATAAGGCTCCCAACCACAAGAACAAGTGAAAATGAGGTTCATAAGCACAAGATCAAGCGCAAAAGAGGCTGTTAAGCAAATGAACAACGCCAATTGAGGTTGTTTAGCACACAAACAAGGGCAAATTAGGTTCCTAAGCACAAAAACATGTGCAAATGAGGTTCATAAGAACAAGATCAAGTGCAAAAGAGGTTGTCAAGCACACGAATAACGCAAATTGAGGTTGTTAAGCACACAAATAACGGCAAATGAGGTTCCTAAGCACAAGAACAAGTCCAAATGAGATTCATAAGCACAAGATCACGCTCAAAAGTTGTTGTTAACCACATGAACAACGCTAATTTAGGTTATTAAGCACACAAACAAGGGCAAATAAGGTTCCCAAGCATAAGAACAAGTGAAAATGAGGTTCGTAAGCACAAGATCAAGCGCAAAAGAGGCTGTTAAGCAAACGAACAACGCCAATTGAGGTTGTTTAGCACACAAACAAGGGCAAATTAGATTCCTAAGCTCAAAAACATGTGCAAATGAGGTTCATAAGAGCAAGATCAAGTGCAAAAGAGGTTGTCAAGCACACGAATAACGCAAATTGAGGTTGTTAAGCACACAAATAACGGCAAATGAGGTTCCTAAGCACAAGAACAAGTTCAAATGAGGTTCATAAGCACAAGATCAAGTGCAAAAGAGGTTGTCAAGCACACGAATAATGCAAATTGAGGTTGTTAAGCACACAAATAACGGCAAATGAGGTTCCTAAGCACAAGAACAAGTTCAAATGAGGTTCATAAGCACAAGAACAAGCGCAAAAGATATTGTTCAGCACACGAACAACACCAATTGAGGTTTCTTAAGCACACAAATAAGGGAAATGAGGTTCCTAAGCACAAGATCAAGCTCAAAAGATGTTGTTAAGCACATGAACAACGCTAATTGAGGTTACTAACCACACAAACAAGGGCAAATGAGGTTCCTAAGCACAAGAACATGTTCAAATGAGATTCATAAGCACAAGATCAAGCGCAATAGTGGTTGTTAAGCACACGAACAACGCCAATTGAGGTTGTTAAGCACACAAACAAGGGCAAATGAGGTTGCTAAACACAAGAACAAGTGCAAATGAGGTTCCTAAGCACAAGATCAAGCGCAAAAGAGGTTGTTAAGCACACGAACAACGCAAATTGAGGATGTTAAGCACACGATCAAGAGCAAATTAGGTTCCTAAGAACATGAACAAGTGCAAATGAGGTTCATTAGCACAAGATCAAGTGCAAAAGGGGTTGTTGAGCACAGGATCAAGCGCAAATTAGTTTCCTAAGCACAAGAACAAGTGCAAATGAGGTTCATAAGCACAAGATCAAGTGCAAAAGAGGTTGTTAAGCATACGAACATCGCAAATTGAGGCTGTTAAGCACACAAACAGAGGCAAATGAGGTTCCTAAGCACAAGAACAAGTGCAAATGAGATTCATAAGCACAAGATCACGCTCAAAAGTTGTTGTTGACCACATGAACAACGCTAATTTAGGTTATTAAGCACACAAACAAGGGCAAATAATGCTCCCAAGCACAAGAACAAGTGAAAATGAGGTTCATAAGCACAAGATCAAGCGCAAAAGATGCTGTTAAGCAAATGAACAACGCCAATTGAGGTTGTTTAGCTCACAAACAAGGGCAAATTAGGTTCCTAAGCACAAAAACATGTGCAAATGAGGTTCATAAGAACAAGATCAAGTGCAAAAGAGGTTGTCAAGCACACGAATAACGCAAATTGAGGTTGTTAAGCACACAAATAACGGCAAATGAGGTTCCTAAGCACAAGATCAAGTTCAAATGAGGTTCAGAAGCACAAGATCAAGCGCAAAAGAGGTTGTTAAGCACATGAACAGCGCCAATTGAGGTTGTTAAGCACACAAACAAGGGCAAATGAAGTTACTAAGCAGAAGAACAGGTGCAAATGAGGAGCATAAGCACAAGATCAAGCGCAAAAGAGGTTGTTAAGCACACAAATAAGCGCAAATAAGGTTCCTAAGCACAAGAACTAGTTCAAATGAGGGTCATAAGCACAAGATCAAGCGCAAAAGAGGTTGTTAAGCACACGAACAACGTTAATTGAGGTTGTTAAACGCACAAACAAGGGCAAATGATGTTCCTAATCACAAGAACAATTGCAAATGAGGTTCATTAGCACAAGAACAAGCGCAAAAGATATTGTTAAGCACACGAACAACACCAATTGAGGTTGTTAAGCACACAAATAAGGGAAATGAGGTTCCTAAGCACAAGATCAAGCTCAAAAGATGTTGTTAAGCAATTGAACAACGCTAATTGAGGTTATTAACCACACAAACAAGGGCAAATGAGGTTCCTAAGCACAAGAACATGTTCAAATGAGATTCATAAGCACAAGAACAAGCGCAATAGTGGTTTTTAAGCACACGAACAACACCAATTGAGGTTGTTAAGCACACAAACAAGGGCAAATGAGGTTCCTAAGCACAAGAACAAGTGCAAATGAGGTTCCTAAGCACAAGATCAAGCGCAAAAGAGGTTGTTAAGCACACGAACAATGCAAATTGAGGATGTTAAGCACACCATCAAGCGCAAATTAGGTTCCTAAGAACATGAACAAGTGCAAATGAGGTTCATTAGCACACGATCAAGTGCAAAAGGGGTTGTTGAGCACAGGATCAAGCGCAAATTAGTTTCCTAAGCACAAGAACAAGTGCAAATGAGGTTCATAAGCACAAGATCAAGTGCAAAAGAGGTTGTTAAGCATACGAACATCGCAAATTGAGGCTGTTAAGCACACAAACAGAGGCAAATGAGGTTCCTAAGCACAAGAACAAGTGCAAATGAGATTCACAAGCCCAAGATCACGCTCAAAAGTTGTTGTTGACCACTTGAACAACGCTAATTTAGGTTATTAAGCACACAAACAAGGGCAAATAAGGCTCCCAACCACAAGAACAAGTGAAAATGAGGTTCATAAGCACAAGATCAAGCGCAAAAGAGGCTGTTAAGCAAATGAACAACGCCAATTGAGGTTGTTTAGCACACAAACAAGGGCAAATTAGGTTCCTAAGCACAAAAACATGTGCAAATGAGGTTCATAAGAACAAGATCAAGTGCAAAAGAGGTTGTCAAGCACACGAATAACGCAAATTGAGGTTGTTAAGCACACAAATAACGGCAAATGAGGTTCCTAAGCACAAGAACAAGTCCAAATGAGATTCATAAGCACAAGATCACGCTCAAAAGTTGTTGTTAACCACATGAACAACGCTAATTTAGGTTATTAAGCACACAAACAAGGGCAAATAAGGTTCCCAAGCATAAGAACAAGTGAAAATGAGGTTCGTAAGCACAAGATCAAGCGCAAAAGAGGCTGTTAAGCAAACGAACAACGCCAATTGAGGTTGTTTAGCACACAAACAAGGGCAAATTAGGTTCCTAAGCTCAAAAACATGTGCAAATGAGGTTCATAAGAGCAAGATCAAGTGCAAAAGAGGTTGTCAAGCACACGAATAACGCAAATTGAGGTTGTTAAGCACACAAATAACGGCAAATGAGGTTCCTAAGCACAAGAACAAGTTCAAATGAGGTTCATAAGCACAAGATCAAGTGCAAAAGAGGTTGTCAAGCACACGAATAACGCAAATTGAGGTTGTTAAGCACACAAATAACGGCAAATGAGGTTCCTAAGCACAAGAAGAAGTTCAAATGAGGTTCATAAGCACAAGAACAAGCGCAAAAGATATTGTTAAGCACACGAACAACACCAATTGAGGTTTCTTAAGCACACAAATAAGGGAAATGAGGTTCCTAAGCACAAGATCAAGCTCAAAAGATGTTGTTAAGCACATGAACAACGCTAATTGAGGTTACTAACCACACAAACAAGGGCAAATGAGGTTCCTAAGCACAAGAACATGTTCAAATGAGATTCATAAGCACAAGATCAAGCGCAATAGTGGTTGTTAAGCACACGAACAACGCCAATTGAGGTTGTTAAGCACACAAACAAGGGCAAATGAGGTTGCTAACCACAAGAACAAGTGCAAATGAGGTTCCTAAGGACAAGATCAAGCGCAAAAGAGGTTGTTAAGCACACGAACAACGCAAATTGAGGATGTTAAGCACACGATCAAGAGCAAATTAGGTTCCTAAGAACATGAACAAGTGCAAATGAGGTTCATTAGCACAAGATCAAGTGCAAAAGGGGTTGTTGAGAACAGGATCAAGCGGAAATTAGTTTCCTAAGCACAAGAACAAGTGCAAATGAGGTTCATAAGCACAAGATCAAGTGCAAAAGAGGTTGTTAAGCATACGAACATCGCAAATTGAGGCTGTTAAGCACACAAACAGAGGCAAATGAGGTTCCTAAGCACAAGAACAAGTGCAAATGAGATTCATAAGCACAAGATCACGCTCAAAAGTTGTTGTTGACCACATGAACAACGCTAATTTAGGTTATTAAGCACACAAACAAGGGCAAATAAGGCTCCCAAGAACAAGAACAAGTGAAAATGAGGTTCATAAGCACAAGATCAAGCGCAAAAGATGCGGTTAAGCAAATGAACAACGCCAATTGAGGTTGTTTAGCTCACAAACAAGGGCAAATTAGGTTCCTAAGCACAAAAACATGTGCAAATGAGGTTCATATGAGCAAGATCAAGTGGAAAAGAGGTTGTCAAGCACACGAATAACGCAAATTGAGGTTGTTAAGGACACAAATAACGGCAAATGAGGTTCCTAAGCACAAGAACAAGTTCAAATGAGGTTCATAAGCACAAGATCAAGCGCAAAAGAGGTTGTTAAGCACATGAACAGCGCCAATTGAGGTTGTTAAGCACACAAACAAGGGCAAATGAAGTTACTAAGCAGAAGAACAGGTGCAAATGAGGAGCATAAGCACAAGATCAAGCGCAAAAGAGGTTGTTAAGCACACAAATAAGCGCAAATAAGGTTCCTAAGCACAAGAACTAGTTCAAATGAGGGTCATAAGCACAAGATCAAGCGCAAAAGAGGTTGTTAAGCACACGAACAACGTTAATTGAGGTTGTTAAACGCACAAACAAGGGCAAATGATGTTCCTAAGCACAAGAACAAGTGCAAATGAGGTTCATTAGCACAAGAACAAGCGCAAAAGATATTGTTAAGCACACGAACAACACCAATTGAGGTTGTTAGGCACACAAATAAGGGAAATGAGGTTCCTAAGCACAAGATCAAGCTCAAAAGATGTTGTTAAGCAATTGAACAACGCTAATTGAGGTTATTAACCACACAAACAAGGGCAAATGAGGTTCCTAAGCACAAGAACATGTTCAAATGAGATTCATAAGCACAAGAACAAGCGCAATAGTGGTTTTTAAGCACACGAACAACGCCAATTGAGGTTGTTAAGCACACAAACAAGGGCAAATGAGGTTCCTAAGCACAAGAACAAGTGCAAATGAGGTTCCTAAGCACAAGATCAAGCGCAAAAGAGGTTGTTAAGCACACGAACAATGCAAATTGAGGATGTTAAGCACACCATCAAGCGCAAATTAGGTTCCTAAGAACATGAACAAGTGCAAATGAGGTTCATTAGCACACGATCAAGTGCAAAAGGGGTTGTTGAGCACAGGATCAAGCGCAAATTAGTTTCCTAAGCACAAGAACAAGTGCAAATGAGGTTCATAAGCACAAGATCAAGTGCAAAAGAGGTTGTTAAGCATACGAACATCGCAAATTGAGGCTGTTAAGCACACAAACAGAGGCAAATGAGGTTCCTAAGCACAAGAACAAGTGCAAATGAGATTCACAAGCCCAAGATCACGCTCAAAAGTTGTTGTTGACCACTTGAACAACGCTAATTTAGGTTATTAAGCACACAAACAAGGGCAAATAAGGCTCCCAACCACAAGAACAAGTGAAAATGAGGTTCATAAGCACAAGATCAAGCGCAAAAGATGCGGTTAAGCAAATGAACAACGCCAATTGAGGTTGTTTAGCTCACAAACAAGGGCAAATTAGGTTCCTAAGCACAAAAACATGTGCAAATGAGGTTCATATGAGCAAGATCAAGTGCAAAAGAGGTTGTCAAGCACACGAATAACGCAAATTGAGGTTGTTAAGGACACAAATAACGGCAAATGAGGTTCCTAAGCACAAGAACAAGTTCAAATGAGGTTCATAAGCACAAGATCAAGCGCAAAAGAGGTTGTTAAGCACATGAACAGCGCCAATTGAGGTTGTTAAGCACACAAACAAGGGCAAATGAAGTTACTAAGCAGAAGAACAGGTGCAAATGAGGAGCATAAGCACAAGATCAAGCGCAAAAGAGGTTGTTAAGCACACAAATAAGCGCAAATAAGGTTCCTAAGCACAAGAACTAGTTCAAATGAGGGTCATAAGCACAAGATCAAGCGCAAAAGAGGTTGTTAAGCACACGAACAACGTTAATTGAGGTTGTTAAACGCACAAACAAGGGCAAATGATGTTCCTAAGCACAAGAACAAGTGCAAATGAGGTTCATTAGCACAAGAACAAGCGCAAAAGATATTGTTAAGCACACGAACAACACCAATTGAGGTTGTTAAGCACACAAATAAGGGAAATGAGGTTCCTAAGCACAAGATCAAGCTCAAAAGATGTTGTTAAGCAATTGAACAACGCTAATTGAGGTTATTAACCACACAAACAAGGGCAAATGAGGTTCCTAAGCACAAGAACATGTTCAAATGAGATTCATAAGCACAAGAACAAGCGCAATAGTGGTTTTTAAGCACACGAACAACGCCAATTGAGGTTGTTAAGCACACAAACAAGGGCAAATGAGGTTCCTAAGCACAAGAACAAGTGCAAATGAGGTTCCTAAGCACAAGATCAAGCGCAAAAGAGGTTGTTAAGCACACGAACAATGCAAATTGAGGATGTTAAGCACACCATCAAGCGCAAATTAGGTTCCTAAGAACATGAACAAGTGCAAATGAGGTTCATTAGCACACGATCAAGTGCAAAAGGGGTTGTTGAGCACAGGATCAAGCGCAAATTAGTTTCCTAAGCACAAGAACAGGTGCAAATGAGGTTCATAAGCACAAGATCAAGTGCAAAAGAGGTTGTTAAGCATACGAACATCGCAAATTGAGGCTGTTAAGCACACAAACAGAGGCAAATGAGGTTCCTAAGCACAAGAACAAGTGCAAATGAGATTCATAAGCACAAGATCACGCTCAAAAGTTGTTGTTGACCACATGAACAACGCTAATTTAGGTTATTAAGCACACAAACAGGGGCAAATAAGGCTCCCAAGCACAAGAACAAGTGAAAATGAGGTTCATAAGCACAAGATCAAGCGCAAAAGATGCTGTTAAGCAAATGAACAACGCCAATTGAGGTTGTTTAGCTCACAAACAAGGGCAAATTAGGTTCCTAAGCACAAAAACATGTGCAAATGAGGTTCATAAGAACAAGATCAAGTGCAAAAGAGGTTGTCAAGCACACGAATAACGCAAATTGAGGTTGTTAAGCACACAAATAACGGCAAATGAGGTTCCTAAGCACAAGATCAAGTTCAAATGAGGTTCAGAAGCACAAGATCAAGCGCAAAAGAGGTTGTTAAGCACATGAACAGCGCCAATTGAGGTTGTTAAGCACACAAACAAGGGCAAATGAAGTTACTAAGCAGAAGAACAGGTGCAAATGAGGAGCATAAGCACAAGATCAAGCGCAAAAGAGGTTGTTAAGCACACAAATAAGCGCAAATAAGGTTCCTAAGCACAAGAACTAGTTCAAATGAGGGTCATAAGCACAAGATCAAGCGCAAAAGAGGTTGTTAAGCACACGAACAACGTTAATTGAGGTTGTTAAACGCACAAACAAGGGCAAATGATGTTCCTAAGCACAAGAACAAGTGCAAATGAGGTTCATTAGCACAAGAACAAGCGCAAAAGATATTGTTAAGCACACGAACAACACCAATTGAGGTTGTTAAGCACACAAATAAGGGAAATGAGGTTCCTAAGCACAAGATCAAGCTCAAAAGATGTTGTTAAGCAATTGAACAACGCTAATTGAGGTTATTAACCACACAAACAAGGGCAAATGAGGTTCCTAAGCACAAGAACATGTTCAAATGAGATTCATAAGCACAAGAACAAGCGCAATAGTGGTTTTTAAGCACACGAACAACGCCAATTGAGGTTGTTAAGCACACAAACAAGGGCAAATGAGGTTCCTAAGCACAAGAACAAGTGCAAATGAGGTTCCTAAGCACAAGATCAAGCGCAAAAGAGGTTGTTAAGCACACGAACAATGCAAATTGAGGATGTTAAGCACACCATCAAGCGCAAATTAGGTTCCTAAGAACATGAACAAGTGCAAATGAGGTTCATTAGCACACGATCAAGTGCAAAAGGGGTTGTTGAGCACAGGATCAAGCGCAAATTAGTTTCCTAAGCACAAGAACAAGTGCAAATGAGGTTCATAAGCACAAGATCAAGTGCAAAAGAGGTTGTTAAGCATACGAACATCGCAAATTGAGGCTGTTAAGCACACAAACAGAGGCAAATGAGGTTCCTAAGCACAAGAACAAGTGCAAATGAGATTCACAAGCCCAAGATCACGCTCAAAAGTTGTTGTTGACCACTTGAACAACGCTAATTTAGGTTATTAAGCACACAAACAAGGGCAAATAAGGCTCCCAACCACAAGAACAAGTGAAAATGAGGTTCATAAGCACAAGATCAAGCGCAAAAGAGGCTGTTAAGCAAATGAACAACGCCAATTGAGGTTGTTTAGCACACAAACAAGGGCAAATTAGGTTCCTAAGCACAAAAACATGTGCAAATGAGGTTCATAAGAACAAGATCAAGTGCAAAAGAGGTTGTCAAGCACACGAATAACGCAAATTGAGGTTGTTAAGCACACAAATAACGGCAAATGAGGTTCCTAAGCACAAGAACAAGTCCAAATGAGATTCATAAGCACAAGATCACGCTCAAAAGTTGTTGTTAACCACATGAACAACGCTAATTTAGGTTATTAAGCACACAAACAAGGGCAAATAAGGTTCCCAAGCATAAGAACAAGTGAAAATGAGGTTCGTAAGCACAAGATCAAGCGCAAAAGAGGCTGTTAAGCAAATGAACAACGCCAATTGAGGTTGTTTAGCACACAAACAAGGGCAAATTAGGTTCCTAAGCTCAAAAACATGTGCAAATGAGGTTCATAAGAGCAAGATCAAGTGCAAAAGAGGTTGTCAAGCACACGAATAACGCAAATTGAGGTTGTTAAGCACACAAATAACGGCAAATGAGGTTCCTAAGCACAAGAACAAGTTCAAATGAGGTTCATAAGCACAAGATCAAGTGCAAAAGAGGTTGTCAAGCACACGAATAACGCAAATTGAGGTTGTTAAGCACACAAATAACGGCAAATGAGGTTCCTAAGCACAAGAACAAGTTCAAATGAGGTTCATAAGCACAAGAACAAGCGCAAAAGATATTGTTAAGCACACGAACAACACCAATTGAGGTTTCTTAAGCACACAAATAAGGGAAATGAGGTTCCTAAGCACAAGATCAAGCTCAAAAGATGTTGTTAAGCACATGAACAACGCTAATTGAGGTTACTAACCACACAAACAAGGGCAAATGAGGTTCCTAAGCACAAGAACATGTTCAAATGAGATTCATAAGCACAAGATCAAGCGCAATAGTGGTTGTTAAGCACACGAACAACGCCAATTGAGGTTGTTAAGCACACAAACAAGGGCAAATGAGGTTGCTAACCACAAGAACAAGTGCAAATGAGGTTCCTAAGGACAAGATCAAGCGCAAAAGAGGTTGTTAAGCACACGAACAACGCAAATTGAGGATGTTAAGCACACGATCAAGAGCAAATTAGGTTCCTAAGAACATGAACAAGTGCAAATGAGGTTCATTAGCACAAGATCAAGTGCAAAAGGGGTTGTTGAGAACAGGATCAAGCGGAAATTAGTTTCCTAAGCACAAGAACAAGTGCAAATGAGGTTCATAAGCACAAGATCAAGTGCAAAAGAGGTTGTTAAGCATACGAACATCGCAAATTGAGGCTGTTAAGCACACAAACAGAGGCAAATGAGGTTCCTAAGCACAAGAACAAGTGCAAATGAGATTCATAAGCACAAGATCACGCTCAAAAGTTGTTGTTGACCACATGAACAACGCTAATTTAGGTTATTAAGCACACAAACAAGGGCAAATAAGGCTCCCAAGAACAAGAACAAGTGAAAATGAGGTTCATAAGCACAAGATCAAGCGCAAAAGATGCGGTTAAGCAAATGAACAACGCCAATTGAGGTTGTTTAGCTCACAAACAAGGGCAAATTAGGTTCCTAAGCACAAAAACATGTGCAAATGAGGTTCATATGAACAAGATCAAGTGCAAAAGAGGTTGTCAAGCACACGAATAACGCAAATTGAGGTTGTTAAGGACACAAATAACGGCAAATGAGGTTCCTAAGCACAAGAACAAGTTCAAATGAGGTTCATAAGCACAAGATCAAGCGCAAAAGAGGTTGTTAAGCACATGAACAGCGCCAATTGAGGTTGTTAAGCACACAAACAAGGGCAAATGAAGTTACTAAGCAGAAGAACAGGTGCAAATGAGGAGCATAAGCACAAGATCAAGCGCAAAAGAGGTTGTTAAGCACACAAATAAGCGCAAATAAGGTTCCTAAGCACAAGAACTAGTTCAAATGAGGGTCATAAGCACAAGATCAAGCGCAAAAGAGGTTGTTAAGCACACGAACAACGTTAATTGAGGTTGTTAAACGCACAAACAAGGGCAAATGATGTTCCTAAGCACAAGAACAAGTGCAAATGAGGTTCATTAGCACAAGAACAAGCGCAAAAGATATTGTTAAGCACACGAACAACACCAATTGAGGTTGTTAAGCACACAAATAAGGGAAATGAGGTTCCTAAGCACAAGATCGAGCTCAAAAGATGTTGTTAAGCAATTGAACAACGCTAATTGAGGTTATTAACCACACAAACAAGGGCAAATGAGGTTCCTAAGCACAAGAACATGTTCAAATGAGATTCATAAGCACAAGAACAAGCGCAATAGTGGTTTTTAAGCACACGAACAACGCCAATTGAGGTTGTTAAGCACACAAACAAGGGCAAATGAGGTTCCTAAGCACAAGAACAAGTGCAAATGAGGTTCCTAAGCACAAGATCAAGCGCAAAAGAGGTTGTTAAGCACACGAACAATGCAAATTGAGGATGTTAAGCACACCATCAAGCGCAAATTAGGTTCCTAAGAACATGAACAAGTGCAAATGAGGTTCATTAGCACACGATCAAGTGCAAAAGGGGTTGTTGAGCACAGGATCAAGCGCAAATTAGTTTCCTAAGCACAAGAACAAGTGCAAATGAGGTTCATAAGCACAAGATCAAGTGCAAAAGAGGTTGTTAAGCATACGAACATCGCAAATTGAGGCTGTTAAGCACACAAACAGAGGCAAATGAGGTTCCTAAGCACAAGAACAAGTGCAAATGAGATTCACAAGCCCAAGATCACGCTCAAAAGTTGTTGTTGACCACTTGAACAACGCTAATTTAGGTTATTAAGCACACAAACAAGGGCAAATAAGGCTCCCAACCACAAGAACAAGTGAAAATGAGGTTCATAAGCACAAGATCAAGCGCAAAAGAGGCTGTTAAGCAAATGAACAACGCCAATTGAGGTTGTTTAGCACACAAACAAGGGCAAATTAGGTTCCTAAGCACAAAAACATGTGCAAATGAGGTTCATAAGAACAAGATCAAGTGCAAAAGAGGTTGTCAAGCACACGAATAACGCAAATTGAGGTTGTTAAGCACACAAATAACGGCAAATGAGGTTCCTAAGCACAAGAACAAGTCCAAATGAGATTCATAAGCACAAGATCACGCTCAAAAGTTGTTGTTAACCACATGAACAACGCTAATTTAGGTTATTAAGCACACAAACAAGGGCAAATAAGGTTCCCAAGCATAAGAACAAGTGAAAATGAGGTTCGTAAGCACAAGATCAAGCGCAAAAGAGGCTGTTAAGCAAACGAACAACGCCAATTGAGGTTGTTTAGCACACAAACAAGGGCAAATTAGATTCCTAAGCTCAAAAACATGTGCAAATGAGGTTCATAAGAGCAAGATCAAGTGCAAAAGAGGTTGTCAAGCACACGAATAACGCAAATTGAGGTTGTTAAGGACACAAATAACGGCAAATGAGGTTCCTAAGCACAAGAACAAGTTCAAATGAGGTTCATAAGCACAAGATCAAGCGCAAAAGAGGTTGTTAAGCACATGAACAGCGCCAATTGAGGTTGTTAAGCACACAAACAAGGGCAAATGAAGTTACTAAGCAGAAGAACAGGTGCAAATGAGGAGCATAAGCACAAGATCAAGCGCAAAAGAGGTTGTTAAGCACACAAATAAGCGCAAATAAGGTTCCTAAGCACAAGAACTAGTTCAAATGAGGGTCATAAGCACAAGATCAAGCGCAAAAGAGGTTGTTAAGCACACGAACAACGTTAATTGAGGTTGTTAAACGCACAAACAAGGGCAAATGATGTTCCTAAGCACAAGAACAAGTGCAAATGAGGTTCATTAGCACAAGAACAAGCGCAAAAGATATTGTTAAGCACACGAACAACACCAATTGAGGTTGTTAAGCACACAAATAAGGGAAATGAGGTTCCTAAGCACAAGATCAAGCTCAAAAGATGTTGTTAAGCAATTGAACAACGCTAATTGAGGTTATTAACCACACAAACAAGGGCAAATGAGGTTCCTAAGCACAAGAACATGTTCAAATGAGATTCATAAGCACAAGAACAAGCGCAATAGTGGTTTTTAAGCACACGAACAACGCCAATTGAGGTTGTTAAGCACACAAACAAGGGCAAATGAGGTTCCTAAGCACAAGAACAAGTGCAAATGAGGTTCCTAAGCACAAGATCAAGCGCAAAAGAGGTTGTTAAGCACACGAACAATGCAAATTGAGGATGTTAAGCACACCATCAAGCGCAAATTAGGTTCCTAAGAACATGAACAAGTGCAAATGAGGTTCATTAGCACACGATCAAGTGCAAAAGGGGTTGTTGAGCACAGGATCAAGCGCAAATTAGTTTCCTAAGCACAAGAACAGGTGCAAATGAGGTTCATAAGCACAAGATCAAGTGCAAAAGAGGTTGTTAAGCATACGAACATCGCAAATTGAGGCTGTTAAGCACACAAACAGAGGCAAATGAGGTTCCTAAGCACAAGAACAAGTGCAAATGAGATTCATAAGCACAAGATCACGCTCAAAAGTTGTTGTTGACCACATGAACAACGCTAATTTAGGTTATTAAGCACACAAACAGGGGCAAATAAGGCTCCCAAGCACAAGAACAAGTGAAAATGAGGTTCATAAGCACAAGATCAAGCGCAAAAGATGCTGTTAAGCAAATGAACAACGCCAATTGAGGTTGTTTAGCTCACAAACAAGGGCAAATTAGGTTCCTAAGCACAAAAACATGTGCAAATGAGGTTCATAAGAACAAGATCAAGTGCAAAAGAGGTTGTCAAGCACACGAATAACGCAAATTGAGGTTGTTAAGCACACAAATAACGGCAAATGAGGTTCCTAAGCACAAGATCAAGTTCAAATGAGGTTCAGAAGCACAAGATCAAGCGCAAAAGAGGTTGTTAAGCACATGAACAGCGCCAATTGAGGTTGTTAAGCACACAAACAAGGGCAAATGAAGTTACTAAGCAGAAGAACAGGTGCAAATGAGGAGCATAAGCACAAGATCAAGCGCAAAAGAGGTTGTTAAGCACACAAATAAGCGCAAATAAGGTTCCTAAGCACAAGAACTAGTTCAAATGAGGGTCATAAGCACAAGATCAAGCGCAAAAGAGGTTGTTAAGCACACGAACAACGTTAATTGAGGTTGTTAAACGCACAAACAAGGGCAAATGATGTTCCTAAGCACAAGAACAAGTGCAAATGAGGTTCATTAGCACAAGAACAAGCGCAAAAGATATTGTTAAGCACACGAACAACACCAATTGAGGTTGTTAAGCACACAAATAAGGGAAATGAGGTTCCTAAGCACAAGATCAAGCTCAAAAGATGTTGTTAAGCAATTGAACAACGCTAATTGAGGTTATTAACCACACAAACAAGGGCAAATGAGGTTCCTAAGCACAAGAACATGTTCAAATGAGATTCATAAGCACAAGAACAAGCGCAATAGTGGTTTTTAAGCACACGAACAACGCCAATTGAGGTTGTTAAGCACACAAACAAGGGCAAATGAGGTTCCTAACCACAAGAACAAGTGCAAATGAGGTTCCTAAGCACAAGATCAAGCGCAAAAGAGGTTGTTAAGCACACGAACAATGCAAATTGAGGATGTTAAGCACACCATCAAGCGCAAATTAGGTTCCTAAGAACATGAACAAGTGCAAATGAGGTTCATTAGCACACGATCAAGTGCAAAAGGGGTTGTTGAGCACAGGATCAAGCGCAAATTAGTTTCCTAAGCACAAGAACAAGTGCAAATGAGGTTCATAAGCACAAGATCAAGTGCAAAAGAGGTTGTTAAGCATACGAACATCGCAAATTGAGGCTGTTAAGCACACAAACAGAGGCAAATGAGGTTCCTAAGCACAAGAACAAGTGCAAATGAGATTCACAAGCCCAAGATCACGCTCAAAAGTTGTTGTTGACCACTTGAACAACGCTAATTTAGGTTATTAAGCACACAAACAAGGGCAAATAAGGCTCCCAACCACAAGAACAAGTGAAAATGAGGTTCATAAGCACAAGATCAAGCGCAAAAGAGGCTGTTAAGCAAATGAACAACGCCAATTGAGGTTGTTTAGCACACAAACAAGGGCAAATTAGGTTCCTAAGCACAAAAACATGTGCAAATGAGGTTCATAAGAACAAGATCAAGTGCAAAAGAGGTTGTCAAGCACACGAATAACGCAAATTGAGGTTGTTAAGCACACAAATAACGGCAAATGAGGTTCCTAAGCACAAGAACAAGTCCAAATGAGATTCATAAGCACAAGATCACGCTCAAAAGTTGTTGTTAACCACATGAACAACGCTAATTTAGGTTATTAAGCACACAAACAAGGGCAAATAAGGTTCCCAAGCATAAGAACAAGTGAAAATGAGGTTCGTAAGCACAAGATCAAGCGCAAAAGAGGCTGTTAAGCAAATGAACAACGCCAATTGAGGTTGTTTAGCACACAAACAAGGGCAAATTAGGTTCCTAAGCTCAAAAACATGTGCAAATGAGGTTCATAAGAGCAAGATCAAGTGCAAAAGAGGTTGTCAAGCACACGAATAACGCAAATTGAGGTTGTTAAGCACACAAATAACGGCAAATGAGGTTCCTAAGCACAAGAACAAGTTCAAATGAGGTTCATAAGCACAAGATCAAGTGCAAAAGAGGTTGTCAAGCACACGAATAACGCAAATTGAGGTTGTTAAGCACACAAATAACGGCAAATGAGGTTCCTAAGCACAAGAACAAGTTCAAATGAGGTTCATAAGCACAAGAACAAGCGCAAAAGATATTGTTAAGCACACGAACAACACCAATTGAGGTTTCTTAAGCACACAAATAAGGGAAATGAGGTTCCTAAGCACAAGATCAAGCTCAAAAGATGTTGTTAAGCACATGAACAACGCTAATTGAGGTTACTAACCACACAAACAAGGGCAAATGAGGTTCCTAAGCACAAGAACATGTTCAAATGAGATTCATAAGCACAAGATCAAGCGCAATAGTGGTTGTTAAGCACACGAACAACGCCAATTGAGGTTGTTAAGCACACAAACAAGGGCAAATGAGGTTGCTAACCACAAGAACAAGTGCAAATGAGGTTCCTAAGGACAAGATCAAGCGCAAAAGAGGTTGTTAAGCACACGAACAACGCAAATTGAGGATGTTAAGCACACGATCAAGAGCAAATTAGGTTCCTAAGAACATGAACAAGTGCAAATGAGGTTCATTAGCACAAGATCAAGTGCAAAAGGGGTTGTTGAGAACAGGATCAAGCGGAAATTAGTTTCCTAAGCACAAGAACAAGTGCAAATGAGGTTCATAAGCACAAGATCAAGTGCAAAAGAGGTTGTTAAGCATACGAACATCGCAAATTGAGGCTGTTAAGCACACAAACAGAGGCAAATGAGGTTCCTAAGCACAAGAACAAGTGCAAATGAGATTCACAAGCCCAAGATCACGCTCAAAAGTTGTTGTTGACCACTTGAACAACGCTAATTTAGGTTATTAAGCACACAAACAAGGGCAAATAAGGCTCCCAACCACAAGAACAAGTGAAAATGAGGTTCATAAGCACAAGATCAAGCGCAAAAGATGCGGTTAAGCAAATGAACAACGCCAATTGAGGTTGTTTAGCTCACAAACAAGGGCAAATTAGGTTCCTAAGCACAAAAACATGTGCAAATGAGGTTCATATGAGCAAGATCAAGTGCAAAAGAGGTTGTCAAGCACACGAATAACGCAAATTGAGGTTGTTAAGGACACAAATAACGGCAAATGAGGTTCCTAAGCACAAGAACAAGTTCAAATGAGGTTCATAAGCACAAGATCAAGCGCAAAAGAGGTTGTTAAGCACATGAACAGCGCCAATTGAGGTTGTTAAGCACACAAACAAGGGCAAATGAAGTTACTAAGCAGAAGAACAGGTGCAAATGAGGAGCATAAGCACAAGATCAAGCGCAAAAGAGGTTGTTAAGCACACAAATAAGCGCAAATAAGGTTCCTAAGCACAAGAACTAGTTCAAATGAGGGTCATAAGCACAAGATCAAGCGCAAAAGAGGTTGTTAAGCACACGAACAACGTTAATTGAGGTTGTTAAACGCACAAACAAGGGCAAATGATGTTCCTAAGCACAAGAACAAGTGCAAATGAGGTTCATTAGCACAAGAACAAGCGCAAAAGATATTGTTAAGCACACGAACAACACCAATTGAGGTTGTTAAGCACACAAATAAGGGAAATGAGGTTCCTAAGCACAAGATCAAGCTCAAAAGATGTTGTTAAGCAATTGAACAACGCTAATTGAGGTTATTAACCACACAAACAAGGGCAAATGAGGTTCCTAAGCACAAGAACATGTTCAAATGAGATTCATAAGCACAAGAACAAGCGCAATAGTGGTTTTTAAGCACACGAACAACGCCAATTGAGGTTGTTAAGCACACAAACAAGGGCAAATGAGGTTCCTAAGCACAAGAACAAGTGCAAATGAGGTTCCTAAGCACAAGATCAAGCGCAAAAGAGGTTGTTAAGCACACGAACAATGCAAATTGAGGATGTTAAGCACACCATCAAGCGCAAATTAGGTTCCTAAGAACATGAACAAGTGCAAATGAGGTTCATTAGCACACGATCAAGTGCAAAAGGGGTTGTTGAGCACAGGATCAAGCGCAAATTAGTTTCCTAAGCACAAGAACAGGTGCAAATGAGGTTCATAAGCACAAGATCAAGTGCAAAAGAGGTTGTTAAGCATACGAACATCGCAAATTGAGGCTGTTAAGCACACAAACAGAGGCAAATGAGGTTCCTAAGCACAAGAACAAGTGCAAATGAGATTCATAAGCACAAGATCACGCTCAAAAGTTGTTGTTGACCACATGAACAACGCTAATTTAGGTTATTAAGCACACAAACAGGGGCAAATAAGGCTCCCAAGCACAAGAACAAGTGAAAATGAGGTTCATAAGCACAAGATCAAGCGCAAAAGATGCTGTTAAGCAAATGAACAACGCCAATTGAGGTTGTTTAGCTCACAAACAAGGGCAAATTAGGTTCCTAAGCACAAAAACATGTGCAAATGAGGTTCATAAGAACAAGATCAAGTGCAAAAGAGGTTGTCAAGCACACGAATAACGCAAATTGAGGTTGTTAAGCACACAAATAACGGCAAATGAGGTTCCTAAGCACAAGATCAAGTTCAAATGAGGTTCAGAAGCACAAGATCAAGCGCAAAAGAGGTTGTTAAGCACATGAACAGCGCCAATTGAGGTTGTTAAGCACACAAACAAGGGCAAATGAAGTTACTAAGCAGAAGAACAGGTGCAAATGAGGAGCATAAGCACAAGATCAAGCGCAAAAGAGGTTGTTAAGCACACAAATAAGCGCAAATAAGGTTCCTAAGCACAAGAACTAGTTCAAATGAGGGTCATAAGCACAAGATCAAGCGCAAAAGAGGTTGTTAAGCACACGAACAACGTTAATTGAGGTTGTTAAACGCACAAACAAGGGCAAATGATGTTCCTAAGCACAAGAA
The DNA here is from genome assembly GCA_964058825.1 of Carex arenaria. Lineage (NCBI taxonomy): Eukaryota > Viridiplantae > Streptophyta > Magnoliopsida > Poales > Cyperaceae > Carex > Carex arenaria. Next base: position 88,971 of record CAXKVW010000252.1, read on the forward strand.
CAAGTGCAAATGAGGTTCATTAGCACAAGAACAAGCGCAAAAGATATTGTTAAGCACACGAACAACACCAATTGAGGTTGTTAAGCACACAAATAAGGGAAATGAGGTTCCTAAGCACAAGATCAAGCTCAAAAGATGTTGTTAAGCAATTGAACAACGCTAATTGAGGTTATTAACCACACAAACAAGGGCAAATGAGGTTCCTAAGCACAAGAACATGTTCAAATGAGATTCATAAGCACAAGAACAAGCGCAATAGTGGTTTTTAAGCACACGAACAACGCCAATTGAGGTTGTTAAGCACACAAACAAGGGCAAATGAGGTTCCTAACCACAAGAACAAGTGCAAATGAGGTTCCTAAGCACAAGATCAAGCGCAAAAGAGGTTGTTAAGCACACGAACAATGCAAATTGAGGATGTTAAGCACACCATCAAGCGCAAATTAGGTTCCTAAGAACATGAACAAGTGCAAATGAGGTTCATTAGCACACGATCAAGTGCAAAAGGGGTTGTTGAGCACAGGATCAAGCGCAAATTAGTTTCCTAAGCACAAGAACAAGTGCAAATGAGGTTCATAAGCACAAGATCAAGTGCAAAAGAGGTTGTTAAGCATACGAACATCGCAAATTGAGGCTGTTAAGCACACAAACAGAGGCAAATGAGGTTCCTAAGCACAAGAACAAGTGCAAATGAGATTCACAAGCCCAAGATCACGCTCAAAAGTTGTTGTTGACCACTTGAACAACGCTAATTTAGGTTATTAAGCACACAAACAAGGGCAAATAAGGCTCCCAACCACAAGAACAAGTGAAAATGAGGTTCATAAGCACAAGATCAAGCGCAAAAGAGGCTGTTAAGCAAATGAACAACGCCAATTGAGGTTGTTTAGCACACAAACAAGGGCAAATTAGGTTCCTAAGCACAAAAACATGTGCAAATGAGGTTCATAAGAACAAGATCAAGTGCAAAAGAGGTTGTCAAGCACACGAATAACGCAAATTGAGGTTGTTAAGCACACAAATAACGGCAAATGAGGTTCCTAAGCACAAGAACAAGTCCAAATGAGATTCATAAGCACAAGATCACGCTCAAAAGTTGTTGTTAACCACATGAACAACGCTAATTTAGGTTATTAAGCACACAAACAAGGGCAAATAAGGTTCCCAAGCATAAGAACAAGTGAAAATGAGGTTCGTAAGCACAAGATCAAGCGCAAAAGAGGCTGTTAAGCAAATGAACAACGCCAATTGAGGTTGTTTAGCACACAAACAAGGGCAAATTAGGTTCCTAAGCTCAAAAACATGTGCAAATGAGGTTCATAAGAGCAAGATCAAGTGCAAAAGAGGTTGTCAAGCACACGAATAACGCAAATTGAGGTTGTTAAGCACACAAATAACGGCAAATGAGGTTCCTAAGCACAAGAACAAGTTCAAATGAGGTTCATAAGCACAAGATCAAGTGCAAAAGAGGTTGTCAAGCACACGAATAACGCAAATTGAGGTTGTTAAGCACACAAATAACGGCAAATGAGGTTCCTAAGCACAAGAACAAGTTCAAATGAGGTTCATAAGCACAAGAACAAGCGCAAAAGATATTGTTAAGCACACGAACAACACCAATTGAGGTTTCTTAAGCACACAAATAAGGGAAATGAGGTTCCTAAGCACAAGATCAAGCTCAAAAGATGTTGTTAAGCACATGAACAACGCTAATTGAGGTTACTAACCACACAAACAAGGGCAAATGAGGTTCCTAAGCACAAGAACATGTTCAAATGAGATTCATAAGCACAAGATCAAGCGCAATAGTGGTTGTTAAGCACACGAACAACGCCAATTGAGGTTGTTAAGCACACAAACAAGGGCAAATGAGGTTGCTAACCACAAGAACAAGTGCAAATGAGGTTCCTAAGGACAAGATCAAGCGCAAAAGAGGTTGTTAAGCACACGAACAACGCAAATTGAGGATGTTAAGCACACGATCAAGAGCAAATTAGGTTCCTAAGAACATGAACAAGTGCAAATGAGGTTCATTAGCACAAGATCAAGTGCAAAAGGGGTTGTTGAGAACAGGATCAAGCGGAAATTAGTTTCCTAAGCACAATAACAAGTGCAAATGAGGTTCATAAGCACAAGATCAAGTGCAAAAGAGGTTGTTAAGCATACGAACATCGCAAATTGAGGCTGTTAAGCACACAAACAGAGGCAAATGAGGTTCCTAAGCACAAGAACAAGTGCAAATGAGATTCATAAGCACAAGATCACGCTCAAAAGTTGTTGTTGACCACATGAACAACGCTAATTTAGGTTATTAAGCACACAAACAAGGGCAAATAAGGCTCCCAAGAACAAGAACAAGTGAAAATGAGGTTCATAAGCACAAGATCAAGCGCAAAAGATGCGGTTAAGCAAATGAACAACGCCAATTGAGGTTGTTTAGCTCACAAACAAGGGCAAATTAGGTTCCTAAGCACAAAAACATGTGCAAATGAGGTTCATATGAACAAGATCAAGTGCAAAAGAGGTTGTCAAGCACACGAATAACGCAAATTGAGGTTGTTAAGGACACAAATAACGGCAAATGAGGTTCCTAAGCACAAGAACAAGTTCAAATGAGGTTCATAAGCACAAGATCAAGCGCAAAAGAGGTTGTTAAGCACATGAACAGCGCCAATTGAGGTTGTTAAGCACACAAACAAGGGCAAATGAAGTTACTAAGCAGAAGAACAGGTGCAAATGAGGAGCATAAGCACAAGATCAAGCGCAAAAGAGGTTGTTAAGCACACAAATAAGCGCAAATAAGGTTCCTAAGCACAAGAACTAGTTCAAATGAGGGTCATAAGCACAAGATCAAGCGCAAAAGAGGTTGTTAAGCACACGAACAACGTTAATTGAGGTTGTTAAACGCACAAACAATGGCAAATGATGTTCCTAAGCACAAGAACAAGTGCAAATGAGGTTCATTAGCACAAGAACAAGCGCAAAAGATATTGTTAAGCACACGAACAACACCAATTGAGGTTGTTAAGCACACAAATAAGGGAAATGAGGTTCCTAAGCACAAGATCAAGCTCAAAAGATGTTGTTAAGCAGTTGAACAACGCTAATTGAGGTTATTAACCACACAAACAAGGGCAAATGAGGTTCCTAAGCACAAGAACATGTTCAAATGAGATTCATAAGCACAAGAACAAGCGCAATAGTGGTTTTTAAGCACACGAACAACGCCAATTGAGGTTGTTAAGCACACAAACAAGGGCAAATGAGGTTCCTAAGCACAAGAACAAGTGCAAATGAGGTTCCTAAGCACAAGATCAAGCGCAAAAGAGGTTGTTAAGCACACGAACAATGCAAATTGAGGATGTTAAGCACACCATCAAGCGCAAATTAGGTTCCTAAGAACATGAACAAGTGCAAATGAGGTTCATTAGCACACGATCAAGTGCAAAAGGGGTTGTTGAGCACAGGATCAAGCGCAAATTAGTTTCCTAAGCACAAGAACAAGTGCAAATGAGGTTCATAAGCACAAGATCAAGTGCAAAAGAGGTTGTTAAGCATACGAACATCGCAAATTGAGGCTGTTAAGCACACAAACAGAGGCAAATGAGGTTCCTAAGCACAAGAACAAGTGCAAATGAGATTCACAAGCCCAAGATCACGCTCAAAAGTTGTTGTTGACCACTTGAACAACGCTAATTTAGGTTATTAAGCACACAAACAAGGGCAAATAAGGCTCCCAACCACAAGAACAAGTGAAAATGAGGTTCATAAGCACAAGATCAAGCGCAAAAGAGGCTGTTAAGCAAATGAACAACGCCAATTGAGGTTGTTTAGCACACAAACAAGGGCAAATTAGGTTCCTAAGCACAAAAACATGTGCAAATGAGGTTCATAAGAACAAGATCAAGTGCAAAAGAGGTTGTCAAGCACACGAATAACGCAAATTGAGGTTGTTAAGCACACAAATAACGGCAAATGAGGTTCCTAAGCACAAGAACAAGTCCAAATGAGATTCATAAGCACAAGATCACGCTCAAAAGTTGTTGTTAACCACATGAACAACGCTAATTTAGGTTATTAAGCACACAAACAAGGGCAAATAAGGTTCCCAAGCATAAGAACAAGTGAAAATGAGGTTCGTAAGCACAAGATCAAGCGCAAAAGAGGCTGTTAAGCAAATGAACAACGCCAATTGAGGTTGTTTAGCACACAAACAAGGGCAAATTAGGTTCCTAAGCTCAAAAACATGTGCAAATGAGGTTCATAAGAGCAAGATCAAGTGCAAAAGAGGTTGTCAAGCACACGAATAACGCAAATTGAGGTTGTTAAGCACACAAATAACGGCAAATGAGGTTCCTAAGCACAAGAACAAGTTCAAATGAGGTTCATAAGCACAAGATCAAGTGCAAAAGAGGTTGTCAAGCACACGAATAACGCAAATTGAGGTTGTTAAGCACACAAATAACGGCAAATGAGGTTCCTAAGCACAAGAACAAGTTCAAATGAGGTTCATAAGCACAAGAACAAGCGCAAAAGATATTGTTAAGCACACGAACAACACCAATTGAGGTCTCTTAAGCACACAAATAAGGGAAATGAGGTTCCTAAGCACAAGATCAAGCTCAAAAGATGTTGTTAAGCACATGAACAACGCTAATTGAGGTTACTAACCACACAAACAAGGGCAAATGAGGTTCCTAAGCACAAGAACATGTTCAAATGAGATTCATAAGCACAAGATCAAGCGCAATAGTGGTTGTTAAGCACACGAACAACGCCAATTGAGGTTGTTAAGCACACAAACAAGGGCAAATGAGGTTGCTAACCACAAGAACAAGTGCAAATGAGGTTCCTAAGGACAAGATCAAGCGCAAAAGAGGTTGTTAAGCACACGAACAACGCAAATTGAGGATGTTAAGCACACGATCAAGAGCAAATTAGGTTCCTAAGAACATGAACAAGTGCAAATGAGGTTCATTAGCACAAGATCAAGTGCAAAAGGGGTTGTTGAGAACAGGATCAAGCGGAAATTAGTTTCCTAAGCACAATAACAAGTGCAAATGAGGTTCATAAGCACAAGATCAAGTGCAAAAGAGGTTGTTAAGCATACGAACATCGCAAATTGAGGCTGTTAAGCACACAAACAGAGGCAAATGAGGTTCCTAAGCACAAGAACAAGTGCAAATGAGATTCATAAGCACAAGATCACGCTCAAAAGTTGTTGTTGACCACATGAACAACGCTAATTTAGGTTATTAAGCACACAAACAAGGGCAAATAAGGCTCCCAAGAACAAGAACAAGTGAAAATGAGGTTCATAAGCACAAGATCAAGCGCAAAAGATGCGGTTAAGCAAATGAACAACGCCAATTGAGGTTGTTTAGCTCACAAACAAGGGCAAATTAGGTTCCTAAGCACAAAAACATGTGCAAATGAGGTTCATATGAACAAGATCAAGTGCAAAAGAGGTTGTCAAGCACACGAATAACGCAAATTGAGGTTGTTAAGGACACAAATAACGGCAAATGAGGTTCCTAAGCACAAGAACAAGTTCAAATGAGGTTCATAAGCACAAGATCAAGCGCAAAAGAGGTTGTTAAGCACATGAACAGCGCCAATTGAGGTTGTTAAGCACACAAACAAGGGCAAATGAAGTTACTAAGCAGAAGAACAGGTGCAAATGAGGAGCATAAGCACAAGATCAAGCGCAAAAGAGGTTGTTAAGCACACAAATAAGCGCAAATAAGGTTCCTAAGCACAAGAACTAGTTCAAATGAGGGTCATAAGCACAAGATCAAGCGCAAAAGAGGTTGTTAAGCACACGAACAACGTTAATTGAGGTTGTTAAACGCACAAACAATGGCAAATGATGTTCCTAAGCACAAGAACAAGTGCAAATGAGGTTCATTAGCACAAGAACAAGCGCAAAAGATATTGTTAAGCACACGAACAACACCAATTGAGGTTGTTAGGCACACAAATAAGGGAAATGAGGTTCCTAAGCACAAGATCAAGCTCAAAAGATGTTGTTAAGCAATTGAACAACGCTAATTGAGGTTATTAACCACACAAACAAGGGCAAATGAGGTTCCTAAGCACAAGAACATGTTCAAATGAGATTCATAAGCACAAGAACAAGCGCAATAGTGGTTTTTAAGCACACGAACAACGCCAATTGAGGTTGTTAAGCACACAAACAAGGGCAAATGAGGTTCCTAAGCACAAGAACAAGTGCAAATGAGGTTCCTAAGCACAAGATCAAGCGCAAAAGAGGTTGTTAAGCACACGAACAATGCAAATTGAGGATGTTAAGCACACCATCAAGCGCAAATTAGGTTCCTAAGAACATGAACAAGTGCAAATGAGGTTCATTAGCACACGATCAAGTGCAAAAGGGGTTGTTGAGCACAGGATCAAGCGCAAATTAGTTTCCTAAGCACAAGAACAAGTGCAAATGAGGTTCATAAGCACAAGATCAAGTGCAAAAGAGGTTGTTAAGCATACGAACATCGCAAATTGAGGCTGTTAAGCACACAAACAGAGGCAAATGAGGTTCCTAAGCACAAGAACAAGTGCAAATGAGATTCACAAGCCCAAGATCACGCTCAAAAGTTGTTGTTGACCACTTGAACAACGCTAATTTAGGTTATTAAGCACACAAACAAGGGCAAATAAGGCTCCCAACCACAAGAACAAGTGAAAATGAGGTTCATAAGCACAAGATCAAGCGCAAAAGAGGCTGTTAAGCAAATGAACAACGCCAATTGAGGTTGTTTAGCACACAAACAAGGGCAAATTAGGTTCCTAAGCACAAAAACATGTGCAAATGAGGTTCATAAGAACAAGATCAAGTGCAAAAGAGGTTGTCAAGCACACGAATAACGCAAATTGAGGTTGTTAAGCACACAAATAACGGCAAATGAGGTTCCTAAGCACAAGAACAAGTCCAAATGAGATTCATAAGCACAAGATCACGCTCAAAAGTTGTTGTTAACCACATGAACAACGCTAATTTAGGTTATTAAGCACACAAACAAGGGCAAATAAGGTTCCCAAGCATAAGAACAAGTGAAAATGAGGTTCGTAAGCACAAGATCAAGCGCAAAAGAGGCTGTTAAGCAAACGAACAACGCCAATTGAGGTTGTTTAGCACACAAACAAGGGCAAATTAGGTTCCTAAGCTCAAAAACATGTGCAAATGAGGTTCATAAGAGCAAGATCAAGTGCAAAAGAGGTTGTCAAGCACACGAATAACGCAAATTGAGGTTGTTAAGCACACAAATAACGGCAAATGAGGTTCCTAAGCACAAGAACAAGTTCAAATGAGGTTCATAAGCACAAGATCAAGTGCAAAAGAGGTTGTCAAGCACACGAATAACGCAAATTGAGGTTGTTAAGCACACAAATAACGGCAAATGAGGTTCCTAAGCACAAGAACAAGTTCAAATGAGGTTCATAAGCACAAGAACAAGCGCAAAAGATATTGTTCAGCACACGAACAACACCAATTGAGGTTTCTTAAGCACACAAATAAGGGAAATGAGGTTCCTAAGCACAAGATCAAGCTCAAAAGATGTTGTTAAGCACATGAACAACGCTAATTGAGGTTACTAACCACACAAACAAGGGCAAATGAGGTTCCTAAGCACAAGAACATGTTCAAATGAGATTCATAAGCACAAGATCAAGCGCAATAGTGGTTGTTAAGCACACGAACAACGCCAATTGAGGTTGTTAAGCACACAAACAAGGGCAAATGAGGTTGCTAAACACAAGAACAAGTGCAAATGAGGTTCCTAAGCACAAGATCAAGCGCAAAAGAGGTTGTTAAGCACACGAACAACGCAAATTGAGGATGTTAAGCACACGATCAAGAGCAAATTAGGTTCCTAAGAACATGAACAAGTGCAAATGAGGTTCATTAGCACAAGATCAAGTGCAAAAGGGGTTGTTGAGCACAGGATCAAGCGCAAATTAGTTTCCTAAGCACAAGAACAGGTGCAAATGAGGTTCATAAGAACAAGATCAAGTGCAAAAGAGGTTGTTAAGCATACGAACATCGCAAATTGAGGCTGTTAAGCACACAAACAGAGGCAAATGAGGTTCCTAAGCACAAGAACAAGTGCAAATGAGATTCATAAGCACAAGATCACGCTCAAAAGTTGTTGTTGACCACATGAACAACGCTAATTTAGGTTATTAAGCACACAAACAAGGGCAAATAAGGCTCCCAAGCACAAGAACAAGTGAAAATGAGGTTCATAAGCACAAGATCAAGCGCAAAAGATGCTGTTAAGCAAATGAACAACGCCAATTGAGGTTGTTTAGCTCACAAACAAGGGCAAATTAGGTTCCTAAGCACAAAAACATGTGCAAATGAGGTTCATAAGAACAAGATCAAGTGCAAAAGAGGTTGTCAAGCACACGAATAACGCAAATTGAGGTTGTTAAGCACACAAATAACGGCAAATGAGGTTCCTAAGCACAAGATCAAGTTCAAATGAGGTTCAGAAGCACAAGATCAAGCGCAAAAGAGGTTGTTAAGCACATGAACAGCGCCAATTGAGGTTGTTAAGCACACAAACAAGGGCAAATGAAGTTACTAAGCAGAAGAACAGGTGCAAATGAGGAGCATAAGCACAAGATCAAGCGCAAAAGAGGTTGTTAAGCACACAAATAAGCGCAAATAAGGTTCCTAAGCACAAGAACTAGTTCAAATGAGGGTCATAAGCACAAGATCAAGCGCAAAAGAGGTTGTTAAGCACACGAACAACGTTAATTGAGGTTGTTAAACGCACAAACAAGGGCAAATGATGTTCCTAAGCACAAGAACAAGTGCAAATGAGGTTCATTAGCACAAGAACAAGCGCAAAAGATATTGTTAAGCACACGAACAACACCAATTGAGGTTGTTAAGCACACAAATAAGGGAAATGAGGTTCCTAAGCACAAGATCAAGCTCAAAAGATGTTGTTAAGCAATTGAACAACGCTAATTGAGGTTATTAACCACACAAACAAGGGCAAATGAGGTTCCTAAGCACAAGAACATGTTCAAATGAGATTCATAAGCACAAGAACAAGCGCAATAGTGGTTTTTAAGCACACGAACAACGCCAATTGAGGTTGTTAAGCACACAAACAAGGGCAAATGAGGTTCCTAAGCACAAGAACAAGTGCAAATGAGGTTCCTAAGCACAAGATCAAGCGCAAAAGAGGTTGTTAAGCACACGAACAATGCAAATTGAGGATGTTAAGCACACCATCAAGCGCAAATTAGGTTCCTAAGAACATGAACAAGTGCAAATGAGGTTCATTAGCACACGATCAAGTGCAAAAGGGGTTGTTGAGCACAGGATCAAGCGCAAATTAGTTTCCTAAGCACAAGAACAAGTGCAAATGAGGTTCATAAGCACAAGATCAAGTGCAAAAGAGGTTGTTAAGCATACGAACATCGCAAATTGAGGCTGTTAAGCACACAAACAGAGGCAAATGAGGTTCCTAAGCACAAGAACAAGTGCAAATGAGATTCACAAGCCCAAGATCACGCTCAAAAGTTGTTGTTGACCACTTGAACAACGCTAATTTAGGTTATTAAGCACACAAACAAGGGCAAATAAGGCTCCCAACCACAAGAACAAGTGAAAATGAGGTTCATAAGCACAAGATCAAGCGCAAAAGAGGCTGTTAAGCAAATGAACAACGCCAATTGAGGTTGTTTAGCACACAAACAAGGGCAAATTAGGTTCCTAAGCACAAAAACATGTGCAAATGAGGTTCATAAGAACAAGATCAAGTGCAAAAGAGGTTGTCAAGCACACGAATAACGCAAATTGAGGTTGTTAAGCACACAAATAACGGCAAATGAGGTTCCTAAGCACAAGAACAAGTCCAAATGAGATTCATAAGCACAAGATCACGCTCAAAAGTTGTTGTTAACCACATGAACAACGCTAATTTAGGTTATTAAGCACACAAACAAGGGCAAATAAGGTTCCCAAGCATAAGAACAAGTGAAAATGAGGTTCGTAAGCACAAGATCAAGCGCAAAAGAGGCTGTTAAGCAAACGAACAACGCCAATTGAGGTTGTTTAGCACACAAACAAGGGCAAATTAGGTTCCTAAGCTCAAAAACATGTGCAAATGAGGTTCATAAGAGCAAGATCAAGTGCAAAAGAGGTTGTCAAGCACACGAATAACGCAAATTGAGGTTGTTAAGCACACAAATAACGGCAAATGAGGTTCCTAAGCACAAGAACAAGTTCAAATGAGGTTCATAAGCACAAGATCAAGTGCAAAAGAGGTTGTCAAGCACACGAATAACGCAAATTGAGGTTGTTAAGCACACAAATAACGGCAAATGAGGTTCCTAAGCACAAGAACAAGTTCAAATGAGGTTCATAAGCACAAGAACAAGCGCAAAAGATATTGTTCAGCACACGAACAACACCAATTGAGGTTTCTTAAGCACACAAATAAGGGAAATGAGGTTCCTAAGCACAAGATCAAGCTCAAAAGATGTTGTTAAGCACATGAACAACGCTAATTGAGGTTACTAACCACACAAACAAGGGCAAATGAGGTTCCTAAGCACAAGAACATGTTCAAATGAGATTCATAAGCACAAGATCAAGCGCAATAGTGGTTGTTAAGCACACGAACAACGCCAATTGAGGTTGTTAAGCACACAAACAAGGGCAAATGAGGTTGCTAAACACAAGAACAAGTGCAAATGAGGTTCCTAAGCACAAGATCAAGCGCAAAAGAGGTTGTTAAGCACACGAACAACGCAAATTGAGGATGTTAAGCACACGATCAAGAGCAAATTAGGTTCCTAAGAACATGAACAAGTGCAAATGAGGTTCATTAGCACAAGATCAAGTGCAAAAGGGGTTGTTGAGCACAGGATCAAGCGCAAATTAGTTTCCTAAGCACAAGAACAGGTGCAAATGAGGTTCATAAGAACAAGATCAAGTGCAAAAGAGGTTGTTAAGCATACGAACATCGCAAATTGAGGCTGTTAAGCACACAAACAGAGGCAAATGAGGTTCCTAAGCACAAGAACAAGTGCAAATGAGATTCATAAGCACAAGATCACGCTCAAAAGTTGTTGTTGACCACATGAACAACGCTAATTTAGGTTATTAAGCACACAAACAAGGGCAAATAAGGCTCCCAAGCACAAGAACAAGTGAAAATGAGGTTCATAAGCACAAGATCAAGCGCAAAAGATGCTGTTAAGCAAATGAACAACGCCAATTGAGGTTGTTTAGCTCACAAACAAGGGCAAATTAGGTTCCTAAGCACAAAAACATGTGCAAATGAGGTTCATAAGAACAAGATCAAGTGCAAAAGAGGTTGTCAAGCACACGAATAACGCAAATTGAGGTTGTTAAGCACACAAATAACGGCAAATGAGGTTCCTAAGCACAAGATCAAGTTCAAATGAGGTTCAGAAGCACAAGATCAAGCGCAAAAGAGGTTGTTAAGCACATGAACAGCGCCAATTGAGGTTGTTAAGCACACAAACAAGGGCAAATGAAGTTACTAAGCAGAAGAACAGGTGCAAATGAGGAGCATAAGCACAAGATCAAGCGCAAAAGAGGTTGTTAAGCACACAAATAAGCGCAAATAAGGTTCCTAAGCACAAGAACTAGTTCAAATGAGGGTCATAAGCACAAGATCAAGCGCAAAAGAGGTTGTTAAGCACACGAACAACGTTAATTGAGGTTGTTAAACGCACAAACAAGGGCAAATGATGTTCCTAAGCACAAGAACAAGTGCAAATGAGGTTCATTAGCACAAGAACAAGCGCAAAAGATATTGTTAAGCACACGAACAACACCAATTGAGGTTGTTAAGCACACAAATAAGGGAAATGAGGTTCCTAAGCACAAGATCAAGCTCAAAAGATGTTGTTAAGCAATTGAACAACGCTAATTGAGGTTATTAACCACACAAACAAGGGCAAATGAGGTTCCTAAGCACAAGAACATGTTCAAATGAGATTCATAAGCACAAGAACAAGCGCAATAGTGGTTTTTAAGCACACGAACAACGCCAATTGAGGTTGTTAAGCACACAAACAAGGGCAAATGAGGTTCCTAAGCACAAGAACAAGTGCAAATGAGGTTCCTAAGCACAAGATCAAGCGCAAAAGAGGTTGTTAAGCACACGAACAATGCAAATTGAGGATGTTAAGCACACCATCAAGCGCAAATTAGGTTCCTAAGAACATGAACAAGTGCAAATGAGGTTCATTAGCACACGATCAAGTGCAAAAGGGGTTGTTGAGCACAGGATCAAGCGCAAATTAGTTTCCTAAGCACAAGAACAAGTGCAAATGAGGTTCATAAGCACAAGATCAAGTGCAAAAGAGGTTGTTAAGCATACGAACATCGCAAATTGAGGCTGTTAAGCACACAAACAGAGGCAAATGAGGTTCCTAAGCACAAGAACAAGTGCAAATGAGATTCACAAGCCCAAGATCACGCTCAAAAGTTGTTGTTGACCACTTGAACAACGCTAATTTAGGTTATTAAGCACACAAACAAGGGCAAATAAGGCTCCCAACCACAAGAACAAGTGAAAATGAGGTTCATAAGCACAAGATCAAGCGCAAAAGAGGCTGTTAAGCAAATGAACAACGCCAATTGAGGTTGTTTAGCACACAAACAAGGGCAAATTAGGTTCCTAAGCACAAAAACATGTGCAAATGAGGTTCATAAGAACAAGATCAAGTGCAAAAGAGGTTGTCAAGCACACGAATAACGCAAATTGAGGTTGTTAAGCACACAAATAACGGCAAATGAGGTTCCTAAGCACAAGAACAAGTCCAAATGAGATTCATAAGCACAAGATCACGCTCAAAAGTTGTTGTTAACCACATGAACAACGCTAATTTAGGTTATTAAGCACACAAACAAGGGCAAATAAGGTTCCCAAGCATAAGAACAAGTGAAAATGAGGTTCGTAAGCACAAGATCAAGCGCAAAAGAGGCTGTTAAGCAAACGAACAACGCCAATTGAGGTTGTTTAGCACACAAACAAGGGCAAATTAGGTTCCTAAGCTCAAAAACATGTGCAAATGAGGTTCATAAGAGCAAGATCAAGTGCAAAAGAGGTTGTCAAGCACACGAATAACGCAAATTGAGGTTGTTAAGCACACAAATAACGGCAAATGAGGTTCCTAAGCACAAGAACAAGTTCAAATGAGGTTCATAAGCACAAGATCAAGTGCAAAAGAGGTTGTCAAGCACACGAATAACGCAAATTGAGGTTGTTAAGCACACAAATAACGGCAAATGAGGTTCCTAAGCACAAGAACAAGTTCAAATGAGGTTCATAAGCACAAGAACAAGCGCAAAAGATATTGTTAAGCACACGAACAACACCAATTGAGGTTTCTTAAGCACACAAATAAGGGAAATGAGGTTCCTAAGCACAAGATCAAGCTCAAAAGATGTTGTTAAGCACATGAACAACGCTAATTGAGGTTACTAACCACACAAACAAGGGCAAATGAGGTTCCTAAGCACAAGAACATGTTCAAATGAGATTGATAAGCACAAGATCAAGCGCAATAGTGGTTGTTAAGCACACGAACAACGCCAATTGAGGTTGTTAAGCACACAAACAAGGGCAAATGAGGTTGCTAACCACAAGAACAAGTGCAAATGAGGTTCCTAAGCACAAGATCAAGCGCAAAAGAGGTTGTTAAGAACACGAACAACGCAAATTGAGGATGTTAAGCACACGATCAAGAGCAAATTAGGTTCCTAAGAACATGAACAAGTGCAAATGAGGTTCATTAGCACAAGATCAAGTGCAAAAGGGGTTGTTGAGCACAGGATCAAGCGGAAATTAGTTTCCTAAGCACAAGAACAGGTGCAAATGAGGTTCATAAGCACAAGATCAAGTGCAAAAGAGGTTGTTAAGCATACGAACATCGCAAATTGAGGCTGTTAAGCACACAAACAGAGGCAAATGAGGTTCCTAAGCACAAGAACAAGTGCAAATGAGATTCATAAGCACAAGATCACGCTCAAAAGTTGTTGTTGACCACATGAACAACGCTAATTTAGGTTATTAAGCACACAAACAAGGGCAAATAAGGCTCCCAAGCACAAGAACAAGTGAAAATGAGGTTCATAAGCACAAGATCAAGCGCAAAAGATGCTGTTAAGCAAATGAACAACGCCAATTGAGGTTGTTTAGCTCACAAACAAGGGCAAATTAGGTTCCTAAGCACAAAAACATGTGCAAATGAGGTTCATAAGAACAAGATCAAGTGCAAAAGAGGTTGTCAAGCACACGAATAACGCAAATTGAGGTTGTTAAGCACACAAATAACGGCAAATGAGGTTCCTAAGCACAAGATCAAGTTCAAATGAGGTTCAGAAGCACAAGATCAAGCGCAAAAGAGGTTGTTAAGCACATGAACAGCGCCAATTGAGGTTGTTAAGCACACAAACAAGGGCAAATGAAGTTACTAAGCAGAAGAACAGGTGCAAATGAGGAGCATAAGCACAAGATCAAGCGCAAAAGAGGTTGTTAAGCACACAAATAAGCGCAAATAAGGTTCCTAAGCACAAGAACTAGTTCAAATGAGGGTCATAAGCACAAGATCAAGCGCAAAAGAGGTTGTTAAGCACACGAACAACGTTAATTGAGGTTGTTAAACGCACAAACAAGGGCAAATGATGTTCCTAAGCACAAGAACAAGTGCAAATGAGGTTCATTAGCACAAGAACAAGCGCAAAAGATATTGTTAAGCACACGAACAACACCAATTGAGGTTGTTAAGCACACAAATAAGGGAAATGAGGTTCCTAAGCACAAGATCAAGCTCAAAAGATGTTGTTAAGCAATTGAACAACGCTAATTGAGGTTATTAACCACACAAACAAGGGCAAATGAGGTTCCTAAGCACAAGAACATGTTCAAATGAGATTCATAAGCACAAGAACAAGCGCAATAGTGGTTTTTAAGCACACGAACAACGCCAATTGAGGTTGTTAAGCACACAAACAAGGGCAAATGAGGTTCCTAAGCACAAGAACAAGTGCAAATGAGGTTCCTAAGCACAAGATCAAGCGCAAAAGAGGTTGTTAAGCACACGAACAATGCAAATTGAGGATGTTAAGCACACCATCAAGCGCAAATTAGGTTCCTAAGAACATGAACAAGTGCAAATGAGGTTCATTAGCACACGATCAAGTGCAAAAGGGGTTGTTGAGCACAGGATCAAGCGCAAATTAGTTTCCTAAGCACAAGAACAAGTGCAAATGAGGTTCATAAGCACAAGATCAAGTGCAAAAGAGGTTGTTAAGCATACGAACATCGCAAATTGAGGCTGTTAAGCACACAAACAGAGGCAAATGAGGTTCCTAAGCACAAGAACAAGTGCAAATGAGATTCACAAGCCCAAGATCACGCTCAAAAGTTGTTGTTGACCACTTGAACAACGCTAATTTAGGTTATTAAGCACACAAACAAGGGCAAATAAGGCTCCCAACCACAAGAACAAGTGAAAATGAGGTTCATAAGCACAAGATCAAGCGCAAAAGAGGCTGTTAAGCAAATGAACAACGCCAATTGAGGTTGTTTAGCACACAAACAAGGGCAAATTAGGTTCCTAAGCACAAAAACATGTGCAAATGAGGTTCATAAGAACAAGATCAAGTGCAAAAGAGGTTGTCAAGCACACGAATAACGCAAATTGAGGTTGTTAAGCACACAAATAACGGCAAATGAGGTTCCTAAGCACAAGAACAAGTCCAAATGAGATTCATAAGCACAAGATCACGCTCAAAAGTTGTTGTTAACCACATGAACAACGCTAATTTAGGTTATTAAGCACACAAACAAGGGCAAATAAGGTTCCCAAGCATAAGAACAAGTGAAAATGAGGTTCGTAAGCACAAGATCAAGCGCAAAAGAGGCTGTTAAGCAAACGAACAACGCCAATTGAGGTTGTTTAGCACACAAACAAGGGCAAATTAGGTTCCTAAGCTCAAAAACATGTGCAAATGAGGTTCATAAGAGCAAGATCAAGTGCAAAAGAGGTTGTCAAGCACACGAATAACGCAAATTGAGGTTGTTAAGCACACAAATAACGGCAAATGAGGTTCCTAAGCACAAGAACAAGTTCAAATGAGGTTCATAAGCACAAGATCAAGTGCAAAAGAGGTTGTCAAGCACACGAATAACGCAAATTGAGGTTGTTAAGCACACAAATAACGGCAAATGAGGTTCCTAAGCACAAGAACAAGTTCAAATGAGGTTCATAAGCACAAGAACAAGCGCAAAAGATATTGTTAAGCACACGAACAACACCAATTGAGGTTTCTTAAGCACACAAATAAGGGAAATGAGGTTCCTAAGCACAAGATCAAGCTCAAAAGATGTTGTTAAGCACATGAACAACGCTAATTGAGGTTACTAACCACACAAACAAGGGCAAATGAGGTTCCTAAGCACAAGAACATGTTCAAATGAGATTCATAAGCACAAGATCAAGCGCAATAGTGGTTGTTAAGCACACGAACAACGCCAATTGAGGTTGTTAAGCACACAAACAAGGGCAAATGAGGTTGCTAACCACAAGAACAAGTGCAAATGAGGTTCCTAAGCACAAGATCAAGCGCAAAAGAGGTTGTTAAGCACACGAACAACGCAAATTGAGGATGTTAAGCACACGATCAAGAGCAAATTAGGTTCCTAAGAACATGAACAAGTGCAAATGAGGTTCATTAGCACAAGATCAAGTGCAAAAGGGGTTGTTGAGCACAGGATCAAGCGGAAATTAGTTTCCTAAGCACAAGAACAGGTGCAAATGAGGTTCATAAGCACAAGATCAAGTGCAAAAGAGGTTGTTAAGCATACGAACATCGCAAATTGAGGCTGTTAAGCACACAAACAGAGGCAAATGAGGTTCCTAAGCACAAGAACAAGTGCAAATGAGATTCATAAGCACAAGATCACGCTCAAAAGTTGTTGTTGACCACATGAACAACGCTAATTTAGGTTATTAAGCACACAAACAAGGGCAAATAAGGCTCCCAAGCACAAGAACAAGTGAAAATGAGGTTCATAAGCACAAGATCAAGCGCAAAAGATGCTGTTAAGCAAATGAACAACGCCAATTGAGGTTGTTTAGCTCACAAACAAGGGCAAATTAGGTTCCTAAGCACAAAAACATGTGCAAATGAGGTTCATAAGAACAAGATCAAGTGCAAAAGAGGTTGTCAAGCACACGAATAACGCAAATTGAGGTTGTTAAGCACACAAATAACGGCAAATGAGGTTCCTAAGCACAAGAACAAGTCCAAATGAGATTCATAAGCACAAGATCACGCTCAAAAGTTGTTGTTAACCACATGAACAACGCTAATTTAGGTTATTAAGCACACAAACAAGGGCAAATAAGGTTCCCAAGCATAAGAACAAGTGAAAATGAGGTTCGTAAGCACAAGATCAAGCGCAAAAGAGGCTGTTAAGCAAACGAACAACGCCAATTGAGGTTGTTTAGCACACAAACAAGGGCAAATTAGGTTCCTAAGCTCAAAAACATGTGCAAATGAGGTTCATAAGAGCAAGATCAAGTGCAAAAGAGGTTGTCAAGCACACGAATAACGCAAATTGAGGTTGTTAAGCACACAAATAACGGCAAATGAGGTTCCTAAGCACAAGAACAAGTTCAAATGAGGTTCATAAGCACAAGATCAAGTGCAAAAGAGGTTGTCAAGCACACGAATAACGCAAATTGAGGTTGTTAAGCACACAAATAACGGCAAATGAGGTTCCTAAGCACAAGAACAAGTTCAAATGAGGTTCATAAGCACAAGAACAAGCGCAAAAGATATTGTTCAGCACACGAACAACACCAATTGAGGTTTCTTAAGCACACAAATAAGGGAAATGAGGTTCCTAAGCACAAGATCAAGCTCAAAAGATGTTGTTAAGCACATGAACAACGCTAATTGAGGTTACTAACCACACAAACAAGGGCAAATGAGGTTCCTAAGCACAAGAACATGTTCAAATGAGATTCATAAGCACAAGATCAAGCGCAATAGTGGTTGTTAAGCACACGAACAACGCCAATTGAGGTTGTTAAGCACACAAACAAGGGCAAATGAGGTTGCTAAACACAAGAACAAGTGCAAATGAGGTTCCTAAGCACAAGATCAAGCGCAAAAGAGGTTGTTAAGCACACGAACAACGCAAATTGAGGATGTTAAGCACACGATCAAGAGCAAATTAGGTTCCTAAGAACATGAACAAGTGCAAATGAGGTTCATTAGCACAAGATCAAGTGCAAAAGGGGTTGTTGAGCACAGGATCAAGCGGAAATTAGTTTCCTAAGCACAAGAACAGGTGCAAATGAGGTTCATAAGCACAAGATCAAGTGCAAAAGAGGTTGTTAAGCATACGAACATCGCAAATTGAGGCTGTTAAGCACACAAACAGAGGCAAATGAGGTTCCTAAGCACAAGAACAAGTGCAAATGAGATTCATAAGCACAAGATCACGCTCAAAAGTTGTTGTTGACCACATGAACAACGCTAATTTAGGTTATTAAGCACACAAACAAGGGCAAATAAGGCTCCCAAGCACAAGAACAAGTGAAAATGAGGTTCATAAGCACAAGATCAAGCGCAAAAGATGCTGTTAAGCAAATGAACAACGCCAATTGAGGTTGTTTAGCTCACAAACAAGGGCAAATTAGGTTCCTAAGCACAAAAACATGTGCAAATGAGGTTCATAAGAACAAGATCAAGTGCAAAAGAGGTTGTCAAGCACACGAATAACGCAAATTGAGGTTGTTAAGCACACAAATAACGGCAAATGAGGTTCCTAAGCACAAGATCAAGTTCAAATGAGGTTCAGAAGCACAAGATCAAGCGCAAAAGAGGTTGTTAAGCACATGAACAGCGCCAATTGAGGTTGTTAAGCACACAAACAAGGGCAAATGAAGTTACTAAGCAGAAGAACAGGTGCAAATGAGGAGCATAAGCACAAGATCAAGCGCAAAAGAGGTTGTTAAGCACACAAATAAGCGCAAATAAGGTTCCTAAGCACAAGAACTAGTTCAAATGAGGGTCATAAGCACAAGATCAAGCGCAAAAGAGGTTGTTAAGCACACGAACAACGTTAATTGAGGTTGTTAAACGCACAAACAAGGGCAAATGATGTTCCTAAGCACAAGAACAAGTGCAAATGAGGTTCATTAGCACAAGAACAAGCGCAAAAGATATTGTTAAGCACACGAACAACACCAATTGAGGTTGTTAAGCACACAAATAAGGGAAATGAGGTTCCTAAGCACAAGATCAAGCTCAAAAGATGTTGTTAAGCAATTGAACAACGCTAATTGAGGTTATTAACCACACAAACAAGGGCAAATGAGGTTCCTAAGCACAAGAACATGTTCAAATGAGATTCATAAGCACAAGAACAAGCGCAATAGTGGTTTTTAAGCACACGAACAACGCCAATTGAGGTTGTTAAGCACACAAACAAGGGCAAATGAGGTTCCTAAGCACAAGAACAAGTGCAAATGAGGTTCCTAAGCACAAGATCAAGCGCAAAAGAGGTTGTTAAGCACACGAACAATGCAAATTGAGGATGTTAAGCACACCATCAAGCGCAAATTAGGTTCCTAAGAACATGAACAAGTGCAAATGAGGTTCATTAGCACACGATCAAGTGCAAAAGGGGTTGTTGAGCACAGGATCAAGCGCAAATTAGTTTCCTAAGCACAAGAACAAGTGCAAATGAGGTTCATAAGCACAAGATCAAGTGCAAAAGAGGTTGTTAAGCATACGAACATCGCAAATTGAGGCTGTTAAGCACACAAACAGAGGCAAATGAGGTTCCTAAGCACAAGAACAAGTGCAAATGAGATTCACAAGCCCAAGATCACGCTCAAAAGTTGTTGTTGACCACTTGAACAACGCTAATTTAGGTTATTAAGCACACAAACAAGGGCAAATAAGGCTCCCAACCACAAGAACAAGTGAAAATGAGGTTCATAAGCACAAGATCAAGCGCAAAAGAGGCTGTTAAGCAAATGAACAACGCCAATTGAGGTTGTTTAGCACACAAACAAGGGCAAATTAGGTTCCTAAGCACAAAAACATGTGCAAATGAGGTTCATAAGAACAAGATCAAGTGCAAAAGAGGTTGTCAAGCACACGAATAACGCAAATTGAGGTTGTTAAGCACACAAATAACGGCAAATGAGGTTCCGAAGCACAAGAACAAGTCCAAATGAGATTCATAAGCACAAGATCACGCTCAAAAGTTGTTGTTAACCACATGAACAACGCTAATTTAGGTTATTAAGCACACAAACAAGGGCAAATAAGGTTCCCAAGCATAAGAACAAGTGAAAATGAGGTTCGTAAGCACAAGATCAAGCGCAAAAGAGGCTGTTAAGCAAACGAACAACGCCAATTGAGGTTGTTTAGCACACAAACAAGGGCAAATTAGGTTCCTAAGCTCAAAAACATGTGCAAATGAGGTTCATAAGAGCAAGATCAAGTGCAAAAGAGGTTGTCAAGCACACGAATAACGCAAATTGAGGTTGTTAAGCACACAAATAACGGCAAATGAGGTTCCTAAGCACAAGAACAAGTTCAAATGAGGTTCATAAGCACAAGATCAAGTGCAAAAGAGGTTGTCAAGCACACGAATAACGCAAATTGAGGTTGTTAAGCACACAAATAACGGCAAATGAGGTTCCTAAGCACAAGAACAAGTTCAAATGAGGTTCATAAGCACAAGAACAAGCGCAAAAGATATTGTTAAGCACACGAACAACACCAATTGAGGTTTCTTAAGCACACAAATAAGGGAAATGAGGTTCCTAAGCACAAGATCAAGCTCAAAAGATGTTGTTAAGCACATGAACAACGCTAATTGAGGTTACTAACCACACAAACAAGGGCAAATGAGGTTCCTAAGCACAAGAACATGTTCAAATGAGATTCATAAGCACAAGATCAAGCGCAATAGTGGTTGTTAAGCACACGAACAACGCCAATTGAGGTTGTTAAGCACACAAACAAGGGCAAATGAGGTTGCTAACCACAAGAACAAGTGCAAATGAGGTTCCTAAGCACAAGATCAAGCGCAAAAGAGGTTGTTAAGAACACGAACAACGCAAATTGAGGATGTTAAGCACACGATCAAGAGCAAATTAGGTTCCTAAGAACATGAACAAGTGCAAATGAGGTTCATTAGCACAAGATCAAGTGCAAAAGGGGTTGTTGAGCACAGGATCAAGCGGAAATTAGTTTCCTAAGCACAAGAACAGGTGCAAATGAGGTTCATAAGCACAAGATCAAGTGCAAAAGAGGTTGTTAAGCATACGAACATCGCAAATTGAGGCTGTTAAGCACACAAACAGAGGCAAATGAGGTTCCTAAGCACAAGAACAAGTGCAAATGAGATTCATAAGCACAAGATCACGCTCAAAAGTTGTTGTTGACCACATGAACAACGCTAATTTAGGTTATTAAGCACACAAACAAGGGCAAATAAGGCTCCCAAGCACAAGAACAAGTGAAAATGAGGTTCATAAGCACAAGATCAAGCGCAAAAGATGCTGTTAAGCAAATGAACAACGCCAATTGAGGTTGTTTAGCTCACAAACAAGGGCAAATTAGGTTCCTAAGCACAAAAACATGTGCAAATGAGGTTCATAAGAACAAGATCAAGTGCAAAAGAGGTTGTCAAGCACACGAATAACGCAAATTGAGGTTGTTAAGCACACAAATAACGGCAAATGAGGTTCCTAAGCACAAGATCAAGTTCAAATGAGGTTCAGAAGCACAAGATCAAGCGCAAAAGAGGTTGTTAAGCACATGAACAGCGCCAATTGAGGTTGTTAAGCACACAAACAAGGGCAAATGAAGTTACTAAGCAGAAGAGCAGGTGCAAATGAGGAGCATAAGCACAAGATCAAGCGCAAAAGAGGTTGTTAAGCACACAAATAAGCGCAAATAAGGTTCCTAAGCACAAGAACTAGTTCAAATGAGGGTCATAAGCACAAGATCAAGCGCAAAAGAGGTTGTTAAGCACACGAACAACGTTAATTGAGGTTGTTAAACGCACAAACAAGGGCAAATGATGTTCCTAAGCACAAGAACAAGTGCAAATGAGGTTCATTAGCACAAGAACAAGCGCAAAAGATATTGTTAAGCACACGAACAACACCAATTGAGGTTGTTAAGCACACAAATAAGGGAAATGAGGTTCCTAAGCACAAGATCAAGCTCAAAAGATGTTGTTAAGCAATTGAACAACGCTAATTGAGGTTATTAACCACACAAACAAGGGCAAATGAGGTTCCTAAGCACAAGAACATGTTCAAATGAGATTCATAAGCACAAGAACAAGCGCAATAGTGGTTTTTAAGCACACGAACAACGCCAATTGAGGTTGTTAAGCACACAAACAAGGGCAAATGAGGTTCCTAAGCACAAGAACAAGTGCAAATGAGGTTCCTAAGCACAAGATCAAGCGCAAAAGAGGTTGTTAAGCACACGAACAATGCAAATTGAGGATGTTAAGCACACCATCAAGCGCAAATTAGGTTCCTAAGAACATGAACAAGTGCAAATGAGGTTCATTAGCACACGATCAAGTGCAAAAGGGGTTGTTGAGCACAGGATCAAGCGCAAATTAGTTTCCTAAGCACAAGAACAGGTGCAAATGAGGTTCATAAGCACAAGATCAAGTGCAAAAGAGGTTGTTAAGCATACGAACATCGCAAATTGAGGCTGTTAAGCACACAAACAGAGGCAAATGAGGTTCCTAAGCACAAGAACAAGTGCAAATGAGATTCATAAGCACAAGATCACGCTCAAAAGTTGTTGTTGACCACATGAACAACGCTAATTTAGGTTATTAAGCACACAAACAAGGGCAAATAAGGCTCCCAAGCACAAGAACAAGTGAAAATGAGGTTCATAAGCACAAGATCAAGCGCAAAAGATGCTGTTAAGCAAATGAACAACGCCAATTGAGGTTGTTTAGCTCACAAACAAGGGCAAATTAGGTTCCTAAGCACAAAAACATGTGCAAATGAGGTTCATAAGAACAAGATCAAGTGCAAAAGAGGTTGTCAAGCACACGAATAACGCAAATTGAGGTTGTTAAGCACACAAATAACGGCAAATGAGGTTCCTAAGCACAAGATCAAGTTCAAATGAGGTTCAGAAGCACAAGATCAAGCGCAAAAGAGGTTGTTAAGCACATGAACAGCGCCAATTGAGGTTGTTAAGCACACAAACAAGGGCAAATGAAGTTACTAAGCAGAAGAACAGGTGCAAATGAGGAGCATAAGCACAAGATCAAGCGCAAAAGAGGTTGTTAAGCACACAAATAAGCGCAAATAAGGTTCCTAAGCACAAGAACTAGTTCAAATGAGGGTCATAAGCACAAGATCAAGCGCAAAAGAGGTTGTTAAGCACACGAACAACGTTAATTGAGGTTGTTAAACGCACAAACAAGGGCAAATGATGTTCCTAAGCACAAGAACAAGTGCAAATGAGGTTCATTAGCACAAGAACAAGCGCAAAAGATATTGTTAAGCACACGAACAACACCAATTGAGGTTGTTAAGCACACAAATAAGGGAAATGAGGTTCCTAAGCACAAGATCAAGCTCAAAAGATGTTGTTAAGCAATTGAACAACGCTAATTGAGGTTATTAACCACACAAACAAGGGCAAATGAGGTTCCTAAGCACAAGAACATGTTCAAATGAGATTCATAAGCACAAGAACAAGCGCAATAGTGGTTTTTAAGCACACGAACAACGCCAATTGAGGTTGTTAAGCACACAAACAAGGGCAAATGAGGTTCCTAAGCACAAGAACAAGTGCAAATGAGGTTCCTAAGCACAAGATCAAGCGCAAAAGAGGTTGTTAAGCACACGAACAATGCAAATTGAGGATGTTAAGCACACCATCAAGCGCAAATTAGGTTCCTAAGAACATGAACAAGTGCAAATGAGGTTCATTAGCACACGATCAAGTGCAAAAGGGGTTGTTGAGCACAGGATCAAGCGCAAATTAGTTTCCTAAGCACAAGAACAAGTGCAAATGAGGTTCATAAGCACAAGATCAAGTGCAAAAGAGGTTGTTAAGCATACGAACATCGCAAATTGAGGCTGTTAAGCACACAAACAGAGGCAAATGAGGTTCCTAAGCACAAGAACAAGTGCAAATGAGATTCACAAGCCCAAGATCACGCTCAAAAGTTGTTGTTGACCACTTGAACAACGCTAATTTAGGTTATTAAGCACACAAACAAGGGCAAATAAGGCTCCCAACCACAAGAACAAGTGAAAATGAGGTTCATAAGCACAAGATCAAGCGCAAAAGAGGCTGTTAAGCAAATGAACAACGCCAATTGAGGTTGTTTAGCACACAAACAAGGGCAAATTAGGTTCCTAAGCACAAAAACATGTGCAAATGAGGTTCATAAGAACAAGATCAAGTGCAAAAGAGGTTGTCAAGCACACGAATAACGCAAATTGAGGTTGTTAAGCACACAAATAACGGCAAATGAGGTTCCTAAGCACAAGAACAAGTCCAAATGAGATTCATAAGCACAAGATCACGCTCAAAAGTTGTTGTTAACCACATGAACAACGCTAATTTAGGTTATTAAGCACACAAACAAGGGCAAATAAGGTTCCCAAGCATAAGAACAAGTGAAAATGAGGTTCGTAAGCACAAGATCAAGCGCAAAAGAGGCTGTTAAGCAAATGAACAACGCCAATTGAGGTTGTTTAGCACACAAACAAGGGCAAATTAGGTTCCTAAGCTCAAAAACATGTGCAAATGAGGTTCATAAGAGCAAGATCAAGTGCAAAAGAGGTTGTCAAGCACACGAATAACGCAAATTGAGGTTGTTAAGCACACAAATAACGGCAAATGAGGTTCCTAAGCACAAGAACAAGTTCAAATGAGGTTCATAAGCACAAGATCAAGTGCAAAAGAGGTTGTCAAGCACACGAATAACGCAAATTGAGGTTGTTAAGCACACAAATAACGGCAAATGAGGTTCCTAAGCACAAGAACAAGTTCAAATGAGGTTCATAAGCACAAGAACAAGCGCAAAAGATATTGTTAAGCACACGAACAACACCAATTGAGGTTTCTTAAGCACACAAATAAGGGAAATGAGGTTCCTAAGCACAAGATCAAGCTCAAAAGATGTTGTTAAGCACATGAACAACGCTAATTGAGGTTACTAACCACACAAACAAGGGCAAATGAGGTTCCTAAGCACAAGAACATGTTCAAATGAGATTCATAAGCACAAGATCAAGCGCAATAGTGGTTGTTAAGCACACGAACAACGCCAATTGAGGTTGTTAAGCACACAAACAAGGGCAAATGAGGTTGCTAACCACAAGAACAAGTGCAAATGAGGTTCCTAAGGACAAGATCAAGCGCAAAAGAGGTTGTTAAGCACACGAACAACGCAAATTGAGGATGTTAAGCACACGATCAAGAGCAAATTAGGTTCCTAAGAACATGAACAAGTGCAAATGAGGTTCATTAGCACAAGATCAAGTGCAAAAGGGGTTGTTGAGAACAGGATCAAGCGGAAATTAGTTTCCTAAGCACAAGAACAAGTGCAAATGAGGTTCATAAGCACAAGATCAAGTGCAAAAGAGGTTGTTAAGCATACGAACATCGCAAATTGAGGCTGTTAAGCACACAAACAGAGGCAAATGAGGTTCCTAAGCACAAGAACAAGTGCAAATGAGATTCATAAGCACAAGATCACGCTCAAAAGTTGTTGTTGACCACATGAACAACGCTAATTTAGGTTATTAAGCACACAAACAAGGGCAAATAAGGCTCCCAAGAACAAGAACAAGTGAAAATGAGGTTCATAAGCACAAGATCAAGCGCAAAAGATGCGGTTAAGCAAATGAACAACGCCAATTGAGGTTGTTTAGCTCACAAACAAGGGCAAATTAGGTTCCTAAGCACAAAAACATGTGCAAATGAGGTTCATATGAGCAAGATCAAGTGCAAAAGAGGTTGTCAAGCACACGAATAACGCAAATTGAGGTTGTTAAGGACACAAATAACGGCAAATGAGGTTCCTAAGCACAAGAACAAGTTCAAATGAGGTTCATAAGCACAAGATCAAGCGCAAAAGAGGTTGTTAAGCACATGAACAGCGCCAATTGAGGTTGTTAAGCACACAAACAAGGGCAAATGAAGTTACTAAGCAGAAGAACAGGTGCAAATGAGGAGCATAAGCACAAGATCAAGCGCAAAAGAGGTTGTTAAGCACACAAATAAGCGCAAATAAGGTTCCTAAGCACAAGAACTAGTTCAAATGAGGGTCATAAGCACAAGATCAAGCGCAAAAGAGGTTGTTAAGCACACGAACAACGTTAATTGAGGTTGTTAAACGCACAAACAAGGGCAAATGATGTTCCTAAGCACAAGAACAAGTGCAAATGAGGTTCATTAGCACAAGAACAAGCGCAAAAGATATTGTTAAGCACACGAACAACACCAATTGAGGTTGTTAGGCACACAAATAAGGGAAATGAGGTTCCTAAGCACAAGATCAAGCTCAAAAGATGTTGTTAAGCAATTGAACAACGCTAATTGAGGTTATTAACCACACAAACAAGGGCAAATGAGGTTCCTAAGCACAAGAACATGTTCAAATGAGATTCATAAGCACAAGAACAAGCGCAATAGTGGTTTTTAAGCACACGAACAACGCCAATTGAGGTTGTTAAGCACACAAACAAGGGCAAATGAGGTTCCTAACCACAAGAACAAGTGCAAATGAGGTTCCTAAGCACAAGATCAAGCGCAAAAGAGGTTGTTAAGCACACGAACAATGCAAATTGAGGATGTTAAGCACACCATCAAGCGCAAATTAGGTTCCTAAGAACATGAACAAGTGCAAATGAGGTTCATTAGCACACGATCAAGTGCAAAAGGGGTTGTTGAGCACAGGATCAAGCGCAAATTAGTTTCCTAAGCACAAGAACAAGTGCAAATGAGGTTCATAAGCACAAGATCAAGTGCAAAAGAGGTTGTTAAGCATACGAACATCGCAAATTGAGGCTGTTAAGCACACAAACAGAGGCAAATGAGGTTCCTAAGCACAAGAACAAGTGCAAATGAGATTCACAAGCCCAAGATCACGCTCAAAAGTTGTTGTTGACCACTTGAACAACGCTAATTTAGGTTATTAAGCACACAAACAAGGGCAAATAAGGCTCCCAACCACAAGAACAAGTGAAAATGAGGTTCATAAGCACAAGATCAAGCGCAAAAGATGCGGTTAAGCAAATGAACAACGCCAATTGAGGTTGTTTAGCTCACAAACAAGGGCAAATTAGGTTCCTAAGCACAAAAACATGTGCAAATGAGGTTCATATGAGCAAGATCAAGTGCAAAAGAGGTTGTCAAGCACACGAATAACGCAAATTGAGGTTGTTAAGGACACAAATAACGGCAAATGAGGTTCCTAAGCACAAGAACAAGTTCAAATGAGGTTCATAAGCACAAGATCAAGCGCAAAAGAGGTTGTTAAGCACATGAACAGCGCCAATTGAGGTTGTTAAGCACACAAACAAGGGCAAATGAAGTTACTAAGCAGAAGAACAGGTGCAAATGAGGAGCATAAGCACAAGATCAAGCGCAAAAGAGGTTGTTAAGCACACAAATAAGCGCAAATAAGGTTCCTAAGCACAAGAACTAGTTCAAATGAGGGTCATAAGCACAAGATCAAGCGCAAAAGAGGTTGTTAAGCACACGAACAACGTTAATTGAGGTTGTTAAACGCACAAACAAGGGCAAATGATGTTCCTAAGCACAAGAACAAGTGCAAATGAGGTTCATTAGCACAAGAACAAGCGCAAAAGATATTGTTAAGCACACGAACAACACCAATTGAGGTTGTTAAGCACACAAATAAGGGAAATGAGGTTCCTAAGCACAAGATCAAGCTCAAAAGATGTTGTTAAGCAATTGAACAACGCTAATTGAGGTTATTAACCACACAAACAAGGGCAAATGAGGTTCCTAAGCACAAGAACATGTTCAAATGAGATTCATAAGCACAAGAACAAGCGCAATAGTGGTTTTTAAGCACACGAACAACGCCAATTGAGGTTGTTAAGCACACAAACAAGGGCAAATGAGGTTCCTAAGCACAAGAACAAGTGCAAATGAGGTTCCTAAGCACAAGATCAAGCGCAAAAGAGGTTGTTAAGCACACGAACAATGCAAATTGAGGATGTTAAGCACACCATCAAGCGCAAATTAGGTTCCTAAGAACATGAACAAGTGCAAATGAGGTTCATTAGCACACGATCAAGTGCAAAAGGGGTTGTTGAGCACAGGATCAAGCGCAAATTAGTTTCCTAAGCACAAGAACAGGTGCAAATGAGGTTCATAAGCACAAGATCAAGTGCAAAAGAGGTTGTTAAGCATACGAACATCGCAAATTGAGGCTGTTAAGCACACAAACAGAGGCAAATGAGGTTCCTAAGCACAAGAACAAGTGCAAATGAGATTCATAAGCACAAGATCACGCTCAAAAGTTGTTGTTGACCACATGAACAACGCTAATTTAGGTTATTAAGCACACAAACAGGGGCAAATAAGGCTCCCAAGCACAAGAACAAGTGAAAATGAGGTTCATAAGCACAAGATCAAGCGCAAAAGATGCTGTTAAGCAAATGAACAACGCCAATTGAGGTTGTTTAGCTCACAAACAAGGGCAAATTAGGTTCCTAAGCACAAAAACATGTGCAAATGAGGTTCATAAGAACAAGATCAAGTGCAAAAGAGGTTGTCAAGCACACGAATAACGCAAATTGAGGTTGTTAAGCACACAAATAACGGCAAATGAGGTTCCTAAGCACAAGATCAAGTTCAAATGAGGTTCAGAAGCACAAGATCAAGCGCAAAAGAGGTTGTTAAGCACATGAACAGCGCCAATTGAGGTTGTTAAGCACACAAACAAGGGCAAATGAAGTTACTAAGCAGAAGAACAGGTGCAAATGAGGAGCATAAGCACAAGATCAAGCGCAAAAGAGGTTGTTAAGCACACAAATAAGCGCAAATAAGGTTCCTAAGCACAAGAACTAGTTCAAATGAGGGTCATAAGCACAAGATCAAGCGCAAAAGAGGTTGTTAAGCACACGAACAACGTTAATTGAGGTTGTTAAACGCACAAACAAGGGCAAATGATGTTCCTAAGCACAAGAACAAGTGCAAATGAGGTTCATTAGCACAAGAACAAGCGCAAAAGATATTGTTAAGCACACGAACAACACCAATTGAGGTTGTTAAGCACACAAATAAGGGAAATGAGGTTCCTAAGCACAAGATCAAGCTCAAAAGATGTTGTTAAGCAATTGAACAACGCTAATTGAGGTTATTAACCACACAAACAAGGGCAAATGAGGTTCCTAAGCACAAGAACATGTTCAAATGAGATTCATAAGCACAAGAACAAGCGCAATAGTGGTTTTTAAGCACACGAACAACGCCAATTGAGGTTGTTAAGCACACAAACAAGGGCAAATGAGGTTCCTAAGCACAAGAACAAGTGCAAATGAGGTTCCTAAGCACAAGATCAAGCGCAAAAGAGGTTGTTAAGCACACGAACAATGCAAATTGAGGATGTTAAGCACACCATCAAGCGCAAATTAGGTTCCTAAGAACATGAACAAGTGCAAATGAGGTTCATTAGCACACGATCAAGTGCAAAAGGGGTTGTTGAGCACAGGATCAAGCGCAAATTAGTTTCCTAAGCACAAGAACAAGTGCAAATGAGGTTCATAAGCACAAGATCAAGTGCAAAAGAGGTTGTTAAGCATACGAACATCGCAAATTGAGGCTGTTAAGCACACAAACAGAGGCAAATGAGGTTCCTAAGCACAAGAACAAGTGCAAATGAGATTCACAAGCCCAAGATCACGCTCAAAAGTTGTTGTTGACCACTTGAACAACGCTAATTTAGGTTATTAAGCACACAAACAAGGGCAAATAAGGCTCCCAACCACAAGAACAAGTGAAAATGAGGTTCATAAGCACAAGATCAAGCGCAAAAGAGGCTGTTAAGCAAATGAACAACGCCAATTGAGGTTGTTTAGCACACAAACAAGGGCAAATTAGGTTCCTAAGCACAAAAACATGTGCAAATGAGGTTCATAAGAACAAGATCAAGTGCAAAAGAGGTTGTCAAGCACACGAATAACGCAAATTGAGGTTGTTAAGCACACAAATAACGGCAAATGAGGTTCCTAAGCACAAGAACAAGTCCAAATGAGATTCATAAGCACAAGATCACGCTCAAAAGTTGTTGTTAACCACATGAACAACGCTAATTTAGGTTATTAAGCACACAAACAAGGGCAAATAAGGTTCCCAAGCATAAGAACAAGTGAAAATGAGGTTCGTAAGCACAAGATCAAGCGCAAAAGAGGCTGTTAAGCAAATGAACAACGCCAATTGAGGTTGTTTAGCACACAAACAAGGGCAAATTAGGTTCCTAAGCTCAAAAACATGTGCAAATGAGGTTCATAAGAGCAAGATCAAGTGCAAAAGAGGTTGTCAAGCACACGAATAACGCAAATTGAGGTTGTTAAGCACACAAATAACGGCAAATGAGGTTCCTAAGCACAAGAACAAGTTCAAATGAGGTTCATAAGCACAAGATCAAGTGCAAAAGAGGTTGTCAAGCACACGAATAACGCAAATTGAGGTTGTTAAGCACACAAATAACGGCAAATGAGGTTCCTAAGCACAAGAACAAGTTCAAATGAGGTTCATAAGCACAAGAACAAGCGCAAAAGATATTGTTAAGCACACGAACAACACCAATTGAGGTTTCTTAAGCACACAAATAAGGGAAATGAGGTTCCTAAGCACAAGATCAAGCTCAAAAGATGTTGTTAAGCACATGAACAACGCTAATTGAGGTTACTAACCACACAAACAAGGGCAAATGAGGTTCCTAAGCACAAGAACATGTTCAAATGAGATTCATAAGCACAAGATCAAGCGCAATAGTGGTTGTTAAGCACACGAACAACGCCAATTGAGGTTGTTAAGCACACAAACAAGGGCAAATGAGGTTGCTAACCACAAGAACAAGTGCAAATGAGGTTCCTAAGGACAAGATCAAGCGCAAAAGAGGTTGTTAAGCACACGAACAACGCAAATTGAGGATGTTAAGCACACGATCAAGAGCAAATTAGGTTCCTAAGAACATGAACAAGTGCAAATGAGGTTCATTAGCACAAGATCAAGTGCAAAAGGGGTTGTTGAGAACAGGATCAAGCGGAAATTAGTTTCCTAAGCACAAGAACAAGTGCAAATGAGGTTCATAAGCACAAGATCAAGTGCAAAAGAGGTTGTTAAGCATACGAACATCGCAAATTGAGGCTGTTAAGCACACAAACAGAGGCAAATGAGGTTCCTAAGCACAAGAACAAGTGCAAATGAGATTCACAAGCCCAAGATCACGCTCAAAAGTTGTTGTTGACCACTTGAACAACGCTAATTTAGGTTATTAAGCACACAAACAAGGGCAAATAAGGCTCCCAACCACAAGAACAAGTGAAAATGAGGTTCATAAGCACAAGATCAAGCGCAAAAGATGCGGTTAAGCAAATGAACAACGCCAATTGAGGTTGTTTAGCTCACAAACAAGGGCAAATTAGGTTCCTAAGCACAAAAACATGTGCAAATGAGGTTCATATGAGCAAGATCAAGTGCAAAAGAGGTTGTCAAGCACACGAATAACGCAAATTGAGGTTGTTAAGGACACAAATAACGGCAAATGAGGTTCCTAAGCACAAGAACAAGTTCAAATGAGGTTCATAAGCACAAGATCAAGCGCAAAAGAGGTTGTTAAGCACATGAACAGCGCCAATTGAGGTTGTTAAGCACACAAACAAGGGCAAATGAAGTTACTAAGCAGAAGAACAGGTGCAAATGAGGAGCATAAGCACAAGATCAAGCGCAAAAGAGGTTGTTAAGCACACAAATAAGCGCAAATAAGGTTCCTAAGCACAAGAACTAGTTCAAATGAGGGTCATAAGCACAAGATCAAGCGCAAAAGAGGTTGTTAAGCACACGAACAACGTTAATTGAGGTTGTTAAACGCACAAACAAGGGCAAATGATGTTCCTAAGCACAAGAACAAGTGCAAATGAGGTTCATTAGCACAAGAACAAGCGCAAAAGATATTGTTAAGCACACGAACAACACCAATTGAGGTTGTTAAGCACACAAATAAGGGAAATGAGGTTCCTAAGCACAAGATCAAGCTCAAAAGATGTTGTTAAGCAATTGAACAACGCTAATTGAGGTTATTAACCACACAAACAAGGGCAAATGAGGTTCCTAAGCACAAGAACATGTTCAAATGAGATTCATAAGCACAAGAACAAGCGCAGTAGTGGTTTTTAAGCACACGAACAACGCCAATTGAGGTTGTTAAGCACACAAACAAGGGCAAATGAGGTTCCTAAGCACAAGAACAAGTGCAAATGAGGTTCCTAAGCACAAGATCAAGCGCAAAAGAGGTTGTTAAGCACACGAACAATGCAAATTGAGGATGTTAAGCACACCATCAAGCGCAAATTAGGTTCCTAAGAACATGAACAAGTGCAAATGAGGTTCATTAGCACACGATCAAGTGCAAAAGGGGTTGTTGAGCACAGGATCAAGCGCAAATTAGTTTCCTAAGCACAAGAACAGGTGCAAATGAGGTTCATAAGCACAAGATCAAGTGCAAAAGAGGTTGTTAAGCATACGAACATCGCAAATTGAGGCTGTTAAGCACACAAACAGAGGCAAATGAGGTTCCTAAGCACAAGAACAAGTGCAAATGAGATTCATAAGCACAAGATCACGCTCAAAA
Organism: Carex arenaria; assembly: GCA_964058825.1. NCBI lineage: Eukaryota > Viridiplantae > Streptophyta > Magnoliopsida > Poales > Cyperaceae > Carex > Carex arenaria. The sequence goes on from CAXKVW010000252.1 coordinate 121,922, forward strand.
GTTGTTGTTGACCACATGAACAACGCTAATTTAGGTTATTAAGCACACAAACAGGGGCAAATAAGGCTCCCAAGCACAAGAACAAGTGAAAATGAGGTTCATAAGCACAAGATCAAGCGCAAAAGATGCTGTTAAGCAAATGAACAACGCCAATTGAGGTTGTTTAGCTCACAAACAAGGGCAAATTAGGTTCCTAAGCACAAAAACATGTGCAAATGAGGTTCATAAGAACAAGATCAAGTGCAAAAGAGGTTGTCAAGCACACGAATAACGCAAATTGAGGTTGTTAAGCACACAAATAACGGCAAATGAGGTTCCTAAGCACAAGATCAAGTTCAAATGAGGTTCAGAAGCACAAGATCAAGCGCAAAAGAGGTTGTTAAGCACATGAACAGCGCCAATTGAGGTTGTTAAGCACACAAACAAGGGCAAATGAAGTTACTAAGCAGAAGAACAGGTGCAAATGAGGAGCATAAGCACAAGATCAAGCGCAAAAGAGGTTGTTAAGCACACAAATAAGCGCAAATAAGGTTCCTAAGCACAAGAACTAGTTCAAATGAGGGTCATAAGCACAAGATCAAGCGCAAAAGAGGTTGTTAAGCACACGAACAACGTTAATTGAGGTTGTTAAACGCACAAACAAGGGCAAATGATGTTCCTAAGCACAAGAACAAGTGCAAATGAGGTTCATTAGCACAAGAACAAGCGCAAAAGATATTGTTAAGCACACGAACAACACCAATTGAGGTTGTTAAGCACACAAATAAGGGAAATGAGGTTCCTAAGCACAAGATCAAGCTCAAAAGATGTTGTTAAGCAATTGAACAACGCTAATTGAGGTTATTAACCACACAAACAAGGGCAAATGAGGTTCCTAAGCACAAGAACATGTTCAAATGAGATTCATAAGCACAAGAACAAGCGCAATAGTGGTTTTTAAGCACACGAACAACGCCAATTGAGGTTGTTAAGCACACAAACAAGGGCAAATGAGGTTCCTAACCACAAGAACAAGTGCAAATGAGGTTCCTAAGCACAAGATCAAGCGCAAAAGAGGTTGTTAAGCACACGAACAATGCAAATTGAGGATGTTAAGCACACCATCAAGCGCAAATTAGGTTCCTAAGAACATGAACAAGTGCAAATGAGGTTCATTAGCACACGATCAAGTGCAAAAGGGGTTGTTGAGCACAGGATCAAGCGCAAATTAGTTTCCTAAGCACAAGAACAAGTGCAAATGAGGTTCATAAGCACAAGATCAAGTGCAAAAGAGGTTGTTAAGCATACGAACATCGCAAATTGAGGCTGTTAAGCACACAAACAGAGGCAAATGAGGTTCCTAAGCACAAGAACAAGTGCAAATGAGATTCACAAGCCCAAGATCACGCTCAAAAGTTGTTGTTGACCACTTGAACAACGCTAATTTAGGTTATTAAGCACACAAACAAGGGCAAATAAGGCTCCCAACCACAAGAACAAGTGAAAATGAGGTTCATAAGCACAAGATCAAGCGCAAAAGAGGCTGTTAAGCAAATGAACAACGCCAATTGAGGTTGTTTAGCACACAAACAAGGGCAAATTAGGTTCCTAAGCACAAAAACATGTGCAAATGAGGTTCATAAGAACAAGATCAAGTGCAAAAGAGGTTGTCAAGCACACGAATAACGCAAATTGAGGTTGTTAAGCACACAAATAACGGCAAATGAGGTTCCTAAGCACAAGAACAAGTCCAAATGAGATTCATAAGCACAAGATCACGCTCAAAAGTTGTTGTTAACCACATGAACAACGCTAATTTAGGTTATTAAGCACACAAACAAGGGCAAATAAGGTTCCCAAGCATAAGAACAAGTGAAAATGAGGTTCGTAAGCACAAGATCAAGCGCAAAAGAGGCTGTTAAGCAAATGAACAACGCCAATTGAGGTTGTTTAGCACACAAACAAGGGCAAATTAGGTTCCTAAGCTCAAAAACATGTGCAAATGAGGTTCATAAGAGCAAGATCAAGTGCAAAAGAGGTTGTCAAGCACACGAATAACGCAAATTGAGGTTGTTAAGCACACAAATAACGGCAAATGAGGTTCCTAAGCACAAGAACAAGTTCAAATGAGGTTCATAAGCACAAGATCAAGTGCAAAAGAGGTTGTCAAGCACACGAATAACGCAAATTGAGGTTGTTAAGCACACAAATAACGGCAAATGAGGTTCCTAAGCACAAGAACAAGTTCAAATGAGGTTCATAAGCACAAGAACAAGCGCAAAAGATATTGTTAAGCACACGAACAACACCAATTGAGGTTTCTTAAGCACACAAATAAGGGAAATGAGGTTCCTAAGCACAAGATCAAGCTCAAAAGATGTTGTTAAGCACATGAACAACGCTAATTGAGGTTACTAACCACACAAACAAGGGCAAATGAGGTTCCTAAGCACAAGAACATGTTCAAATGAGATTCATAAGCACAAGATCAAGCGCAATAGTGGTTGTTAAGCACACGAACAACGCCAATTGAGGTTGTTAAGCACACAAACAAGGGCAAATGAGGTTGCTAACCACAAGAACAAGTGCAAATGAGGTTCCTAAGGACAAGATCAAGCGCAAAAGAGGTTGTTAAGCACACGAACAACGCAAATTGAGGATGTTAAGCACACGATCAAGAGCAAATTAGGTTCCTAAGAACATGAACAAGTGCAAATGAGGTTCATTAGCACAAGATCAAGTGCAAAAGGGGTTGTTGAGAACAGGATCAAGCGGAAATTAGTTTCCTAAGCACAAGAACAAGTGCAAATGAGGTTCATAAGCACAAGATCAAGTGCAAAAGAGGTTGTTAAGCATACGAACATCGCAAATTGAGGCTGTTAAGCACACAAACAGAGGCAAATGAGGTTCCTAAGCACAAGAACAAGTGCAAATGAGATTCATAAGCACAAGATCACGCTCAAAAGTTGTTGTTGACCACATGAACAACGCTAATTTAGGTTATTAAGCACACAAACAAGGGCAAATAAGGCTCCCAAGAACAAGAACAAGTGAAAATGAGGTTCATAAGCACAAGATCAAGCGCAAAAGATGCGGTTAAGCAAATGAACAACGCCAATTGAGGTTGTTTAGCTCACAAACAAGGGCAAATTAGGTTCCTAAGCACAAAAACATGTGCAAATGAGGTTCATATGAACAAGATCAAGTGCAAAAGAGGTTGTCAAGCACACGAATAACGCAAATTGAGGTTGTTAAGGACACAAATAACGGCAAATGAGGTTCCTAAGCACAAGAACAAGTTCAAATGAGGTTCATAAGCACAAGATCAAGCGCAAAAGAGGTTGTTAAGCACATGAACAGCGCCAATTGAGGTTGTTAAGCACACAAACAAGGGCAAATGAAGTTACTAAGCAGAAGAACAGGTGCAAATGAGGAGCATAAGCACAAGATCAAGCGCAAAAGAGGTTGTTAAGCACACAAATAAGCGCAAATAAGGTTCCTAAGCACAAGAACTAGTTCAAATGAGGGTCATAAGCACAAGATCAAGCGCAAAAGAGGTTGTTAAGCACACGAACAACGTTAATTGAGGTTGTTAAACGCACAAACAAGGGCAAATGATGTTCCTAAGCACAAGAACAAGTGCAAATGAGGTTCATTAGCACAAGAACAAGCGCAAAAGATATTGTTAAGCACACGAACAACACCAATTGAGGTTGTTAAGCACACAAATAAGGGAAATGAGGTTCCTAAGCACAAGATCAAGCTCAAAAGATGTTGTTAAGCAGTTGAACAACGCTAATTGAGGTTATTAACCACACAAACAAGGGCAAATGAGGTTCCTAAGCACAAGAACATGTTCAAATGAGATTCATAAGCACAAGAACAAGCGCAATAGTGGTTTTTAAGCACACGAACAACGCCAATTGAGGTTGTTAAGCACACAAACAAGGGCAAATGAGGTTCCTAAGCACAAGAACAAGTGCAAATGAGGTTCCTAAGCACAAGATCAAGCGCAAAAGAGGTTGTTAAGCACACGAACAATGCAAATTGAGGATGTTAAGCACACCATCAAGCGCAAATTAGGTTCCTAAGAACATGAACAAGTGCAAATGAGGTTCATTAGCACACGATCAAGTGCAAAAGGGGTTGTTGAGCACAGGATCAAGCGCAAATTAGTTTCCTAAGCACAAGAACAAGTGCAAATGAGGTTCATAAGCACAAGATCAAGTGCAAAAGAGGTTGTTAAGCATACGAACATCGCAAATTGAGGCTGTTAAGCACACAAACAGAGGCAAATGAGGTTCCTAAGCACAAGAACAAGTGCAAATGAGATTCACAAGCCCAAGATCACGCTCAAAAGTTGTTGTTGACCACTTGAACAACGCTAATTTAGGTTATTAAGCACACAAACAAGGGCAAATAAGGCTCCCAACCACAAGAACAAGTGAAAATGAGGTTCATAAGCACAAGATCAAGCGCAAAAGAGGCTGTTAAGCAAATGAACAACGCCAATTGAGGTTGTTTAGCACACAAACAAGGGCAAATTAGGTTCCTAAGCACAAAAACATGTGCAAATGAGGTTCATAAGAACAAGATCAAGTGCAAAAGAGGTTGTCAAGCACACGAATAACGCAAATTGAGGTTGTTAAGCACACAAATAACGGCAAATGAGGTTCCTAAGCACAAGAACAAGTCCAAATGAGATTCATAAGCACAAGATCACGCTCAAAAGTTGTTGTTAACCACATGAACAACGCTAATTTAGGTTATTAAGCACACAAACAAGGGCAAATAAGGTTCCCAAGCATAAGAACAAGTGAAAATGAGGTTCGTAAGCACAAGATCAAGCGCAAAAGAGGCTGTTAAGCAAATGAACAACGCCAATTGAGGTTGTTTAGCACACAAACAAGGGCAAATTAGGTTCCTAAGCTCAAAAACATGTGCAAATGAGGTTCATAAGAGCAAGATCAAGTGCAAAAGAGGTTGTCAAGCACACGAATAACGCAAATTGAGGTTGTTAAGCACACAAATAACGGCAAATGAGGTTCCTAAGCACAAGAACAAGTTCAAATGAGGTTCATAAGCACAAGATCAAGTGCAAAAGAGGTTGTCAAGCACACGAATAACGCAAATTGAGGTTGTTAAGCACACAAATAACGGCAAATGAGGTTCCTAAGCACAAGAACAAGTTCAAATGAGGTTCATAAGCACAAGAACAAGCGCAAAAGATATTGTTAAGCACACGAACAACACCAATTGAGGTCTCTTAAGCACACAAATAAGGGAAATGAGGTTCCTAAGCACAAGATCAAGCTCAAAAGATGTTGTTAAGCACATGAACAACGCTAATTGAGGTTACTAACCACACAAACAAGGGCAAATGAGGTTCCTAAGCACAAGAACATGTTCAAATGAGATTCATAAGCACAAGATCAAGCGCAATAGTGGTTGTTAAGCACACGAACAACGCCAATTGAGGTTGTTAAGCACACAAACAAGGGCAAATGAGGTTGCTAACCACAAGAACAAGTGCAAATGAGGTTCCTAAGGACAAGATCAAGCGCAAAAGAGGTTGTTAAGCACACGAACAACGCAAATTGAGGATGTTAAGCACACGATCAAGAGCAAATTAGGTTCCTAAGAACATGAACAAGTGCAAATGAGGTTCATTAGCACAAGATCAAGTGCAAAAGGGGTTGTTGAGAACAGGATCAAGCGGAAATTAGTTTCCTAAGCACAATAACAAGTGCAAATGAGGTTCATAAGCACAAGATCAAGTGCAAAAGAGGTTGTTAAGCATACGAACATCGCAAATTGAGGCTGTTAAGCACACAAACAGAGGCAAATGAGGTTCCTAAGCACAAGAACAAGTGCAAATGAGATTCATAAGCACAAGATCACGCTCAAAAGTTGTTGTTGACCACATGAACAACGCTAATTTAGGTTATTAAGCACACAAACAAGGGCAAATAAGGCTCCCAAGAACAAGAACAAGTGAAAATGAGGTTCATAAGCACAAGATCAAGCGCAAAAGATGCGGTTAAGCAAATGAACAACGCCAATTGAGGTTGTTTAGCTCACAAACAAGGGCAAATTAGGTTCCTAAGCACAAAAACATGTGCAAATGAGGTTCATATGAACAAGATCAAGTGCAAAAGAGGTTGTCAAGCACACGAATAACGCAAATTGAGGTTGTTAAGGACACAAATAACGGCAAATGAGGTTCCTAAGCACAAGAACAAGTTCAAATGAGGTTCATAAGCACAAGATCAAGCGCAAAAGAGGTTGTTAAGCACATGAACAGCGCCAATTGAGGTTGTTAAGCACACAAACAAGGGCAAATGAAGTTACTAAGCAGAAGAACAGGTGCAAATGAGGAGCATAAGCACAAGATCAAGCGCAAAAGAGGTTGTTAAGCACACAAATAAGCGCAAATAAGGTTCCTAAGCACAAGAACTAGTTCAAATGAGGGTCATAAGCACAAGATCAAGCGCAAAAGAGGTTGTTAAGCACACGAACAACGTTAATTGAGGTTGTTAAACGCACAAACAATGGCAAATGATGTTCCTAAGCACAAGAACAAGTGCAAATGAGGTTCATTAGCACAAGAACAAGCGCAAAAGATATTGTTAAGCACACGAACAACACCAATTGAGGTTGTTAGGCACACAAATAAGGGAAATGAGGTTCCTAAGCACAAGATCAAGCTCAAAAGATGTTGTTAAGCAATTGAACAACGCTAATTGAGGTTATTAACCACACAAACAAGGGCAAATGAGGTTCCTAAGCACAAGAACATGTTCAAATGAGATTCATAAGCACAAGAACAAGCGCAATAGTGGTTTTTAAGCACACGAACAACGCCAATTGAGGTTGTTAAGCACACAAACAAGGGCAAATGAGGTTCCTAAGCACAAGAACAAGTGCAAATGAGGTTCCTAAGCACAAGATCAAGCGCAAAAGAGGTTGTTAAGCACACGAACAATGCAAATTGAGGATGTTAAGCACACCATCAAGCGCAAATTAGGTTCCTAAGAACATGAACAAGTGCAAATGAGGTTCATTAGCACACGATCAAGTGCAAAAGGGGTTGTTGAGCACAGGATCAAGCGCAAATTAGTTTCCTAAGCACAAGAACAAGTGCAAATGAGGTTCATAAGCACAAGATCAAGTGCAAAAGAGGTTGTTAAGCATACGAACATCGCAAATTGAGGCTGTTAAGCACACAAACAGAGGCAAATGAGGTTCCTAAGCACAAGAACAAGTGCAAATGAGATTCACAAGCCCAAGATCACGCTCAAAAGTTGTTGTTGACCACTTGAACAACGCTAATTTAGGTTATTAAGCACACAAACAAGGGCAAATAAGGCTCCCAACCACAAGAACAAGTGAAAATGAGGTTCATAAGCACAAGATCAAGCGCAAAAGAGGCTGTTAAGCAAATGAACAACGCCAATTGAGGTTGTTTAGCACACAAACAAGGGCAAATTAGGTTCCTAAGCACAAAAACATGTGCAAATGAGGTTCATAAGAACAAGATCAAGTGCAAAAGAGGTTGTCAAGCACACGAATAACGCAAATTGAGGTTGTTAAGCACACAAATAACGGCAAATGAGGTTCCTAAGCACAAGAACAAGTCCAAATGAGATTCATAAGCACAAGATCACGCTCAAAAGTTGTTGTTAACCACATGAACAACGCTAATTTAGGTTATTAAGCACACAAACAAGGGCAAATAAGGTTCCCAAGCATAAGAACAAGTGAAAATGAGGTTCGTAAGCACAAGATCAAGCGCAAAAGAGGCTGTTAAGCAAACGAACAACGCCAATTGAGGTTGTTTAGCACACAAACAAGGGCAAATTAGGTTCCTAAGCTCAAAAACATGTGCAAATGAGGTTCATAAGAGCAAGATCAAGTGCAAAAGAGGTTGTCAAGCACACGAATAACGCAAATTGAGGTTGTTAAGCACACAAATAACGGCAAATGAGGTTCCTAAGCACAAGAACAAGTTCAAATGAGGTTCATAAGCACAAGATCAAGTGCAAAAGAGGTTGTCAAGCACACGAATAACGCAAATTGAGGTTGTTAAGCACACAAATAACGGCAAATGAGGTTCCTAAGCACAAGAACAAGTTCAAATGAGGTTCATAAGCACAAGAACAAGCGCAAAAGATATTGTTCAGCACACGAACAACACCAATTGAGGTTTCTTAAGCACACAAATAAGGGAAATGAGGTTCCTAAGCACAAGATCAAGCTCAAAAGATGTTGTTAAGCACATGAACAACGCTAATTGAGGTTACTAACCACACAAACAAGGGCAAATGAGGTTCCTAAGCACAAGAACATGTTCAAATGAGATTCATAAGCACAAGATCAAGCGCAATAGTGGTTGTTAAGCACACGAACAACGCCAATTGAGGTTGTTAAGCACACAAACAAGGGCAAATGAGGTTGCTAAACACAAGAACAAGTGCAAATGAGGTTCCTAAGCACAAGATCAAGCGCAAAAGAGGTTGTTAAGCACACGAACAACGCAAATTGAGGATGTTAAGCACACGATCAAGAGCAAATTAGGTTCCTAAGAACATGAACAAGTGCAAATGAGGTTCATTAGCACAAGATCAAGTGCAAAAGGGGTTGTTGAGCACAGGATCAAGCGGAAATTAGTTTCCTAAGCACAAGAACAGGTGCAAATGAGGTTCATAAGCACAAGATCAAGTGCAAAAGAGGTTGTTAAGCATACGAACATCGCAAATTGAGGCTGTTAAGCACACAAACAGAGGCAAATGAGGTTCCTAAGCACAAGAACAAGTGCAAATGAGATTCATAAGCACAAGATCACGCTCAAAAGTTGTTGTTGACCACATGAACAACGCTAATTTAGGTTATTAAGCACACAAACAAGGGCAAATAAGGCTCCCAAGCACAAGAACAAGTGAAAATGAGGTTCATAAGCACAAGATCAAGCGCAAAAGATGCTGTTAAGCAAATGAACAACGCCAATTGAGGTTGTTTAGCTCACAAACAAGGGCAAATTAGGTTCCTAAGCACAAAAACATGTGCAAATGAGGTTCATAAGAACAAGATCAAGTGCAAAAGAGGTTGTCAAGCACACGAATAACGCAAATTGAGGTTGTTAAGCACACAAATAACGGCAAATGAGGTTCCTAAGCACAAGATCAAGTTCAAATGAGGTTCAGAAGCACAAGATCAAGCGCAAAAGAGGTTGTTAAGCACATGAACAGCGCCAATTGAGGTTGTTAAGCACACAAACAAGGGCAAATGAAGTTACTAAGCAGAAGAACAGGTGCAAATGAGGAGCATAAGCACAAGATCAAGCGCAAAAGAGGTTGTTAAGCACACAAATAAGCGCAAATAAGGTTCCTAAGCACAAGAACTAGTTCAAATGAGGGTCATAAGCACAAGATCAAGCGCAAAAGAGGTTGTTAAGCACACGAACAACGTTAATTGAGGTTGTTAAACGCACAAACAAGGGCAAATGATGTTCCTAAGCACAAGAACAAGTGCAAATGAGGTTCATTAGCACAAGAACAAGCGCAAAAGATATTGTTAAGCACACGAACAACACCAATTGAGGTTGTTAAGCACACAAATAAGGGAAATGAGGTTCCTAAGCACAAGATCAAGCTCAAAAGATGTTGTTAAGCAATTGAACAACGCTAATTGAGGTTATTAACCACACAAACAAGGGCAAATGAGGTTCCTAAGCACAAGAACATGTTCAAATGAGATTCATAAGCACAAGAACAAGCGCAATAGTGGTTTTTAAGCACACGAACAACGCCAATTGAGGTTGTTAAGCACACAAACAAGGGCAAATGAGGTTCCTAACCACAAGAACAAGTGCAAATGAGGTTCCTAAGCACAAGATCAAGCGCAAAAGAGGTTGTTAAGCACACGAACAATGCAAATTGAGGATGTTAAGCACACCATCAAGCGCAAATTAGGTTCCTAAGAACATGAACAAGTGCAAATGAGGTTCATTAGCACACGATCAAGTGCAAAAGGGGTTGTTGAGCACAGGATCAAGCGCAAATTAGTTTCCTAAGCACAAGAACAAGTGCAAATGAGGTTCATAAGCACAAGATCAAGTGCAAAAGAGGTTGTTAAGCATACGAACATCGCAAATTGAGGCTGTTAAGCACACAAACAGAGGCAAATGAGGTTCCTAAGCACAAGAACAAGTGCAAATGAGATTCACAAGCCCAAGATCACGCTCAAAAGTTGTTGTTGACCACTTGAACAACGCTAATTTAGGTTATTAAGCACACAAACAAGGGCAAATAAGGCTCCCAACCACAAGAACAAGTGAAAATGAGGTTCATAAGCACAAGATCAAGCGCAAAAGAGGCTGTTAAGCAAATGAACAACGCCAATTGAGGTTGTTTAGCACACAAACAAGGGCAAATTAGGTTCCTAAGCACAAAAACATGTGCAAATGAGGTTCATAAGAACAAGATCAAGTGCAAAAGAGGTTGTCAAGCACACGAATAACGCAAATTGAGGTTGTTAAGCACACAAATAACGGCAAATGAGGTTCCTAAGCACAAGAACAAGTCCAAATGAGATTCATAAGCACAAGATCACGCTCAAAAGTTGTTGTTAACCACATGAACAACGCTAATTTAGGTTATTAAGCACACAAACAAGGGCAAATAAGGTTCCCAAGCATAAGAACAAGTGAAAATGAGGTTCGTAAGCACAAGATCAAGCGCAAAAGAGGCTGTTAAGCAAACGAACAACGCCAATTGAGGTTGTTTAGCACACAAACAAGGGCAAATTAGGTTCCTAAGCTCAAAAACATGTGCAAATGAGGTTCATAAGAGCAAGATCAAGTGCAAAAGAGGTTGTCAAGCACACGAATAACGCAAATTGAGGTTGTTAAGCACACAAATAACGGCAAATGAGGTTCCTAAGCACAAGAACAAGTTCAAATGAGGTTCATAAGCACAAGATCAAGTGCAAAAGAGGTTGTCAAGCACACGAATAACGCAAATTGAGGTTGTTAAGCACACAAATAACGGCAAATGAGGTTCCTAAGCACAAGAACAAGTTCAAATGAGGTTCATAAGCACAAGAACAAGCGCAAAAGATATTGTTAAGCACACGAACAACACCAATTGAGGTTTCTTAAGCACACAAATAAGGGAAATGAGGTTCCTAAGCACAAGATCAAGCTCAAAAGATGTTGTTAAGCACATGAACAACGCTAATTGAGGTTACTAACCACACAAACAAGGGCAAATGAGGTTCCTAAGCACAAGAACATGTTCAAATGAGATTCATAAGCACAAGATCAAGCGCAATAGTGGTTGTTAAGCACACGAACAACGCCAATTGAGGTTGTTAAGCACACAAACAAGGGCAAATGAGGTTGCTAACCACAAGAACAAGTGCAAATGAGGTTCCTAAGCACAAGATCAAGCGCAAAAGAGGTTGTTAAGAACACGAACAACGCAAATTGAGGATGTTAAGCACACGATCAAGAGCAAATTAGGTTCCTAAGAACATGAACAAGTGCAAATGAGGTTCATTAGCACAAGATCAAGTGCAAAAGGGGTTGTTGAGCACAGGATCAAGCGGAAATTAGTTTCCTAAGCACAAGAACAGGTGCAAATGAGGTTCATAAGCACAAGATCAAGTGCAAAAGAGGTTGTTAAGCATACGAACATCGCAAATTGAGGCTGTTAAGCACACAAACAGAGGCAAATGAGGTTCCTAAGCACAAGAACAAGTGCAAATGAGATTCATAAGCACAAGATCACGCTCAAAAGTTGTTGTTGACCACATGAACAACGCTAATTTAGGTTATTAAGCACACAAACAAGGGCAAATAAGGCTCCCAAGCACAAGAACAAGTGAAAATGAGGTTCATAAGCACAAGATCAAGCGCAAAAGATGCTGTTAAGCAAATGAACAACGCCAATTGAGGTTGTTTAGCTCACAAACAAGGGCAAATTAGGTTCCTAAGCACAAAAACATGTGCAAATGAGGTTCATAAGAACAAGATCAAGTGCAAAAGAGGTTGTCAAGCACACGAATAACGCAAATTGAGGTTGTTAAGCACACAAATAACGGCAAATGAGGTTCCTAAGCACAAGATCAAGTTCAAATGAGGTTCAGAAGCACAAGATCAAGCGCAAAAGAGGTTGTTAAGCACATGAACAGCGCCAATTGAGGTTGTTAAGCACACAAACAAGGGCAAATGAAGTTACTAAGCAGAAGAACAGGTGCAAATGAGGAGCATAAGCACAAGATCAAGCGCAAAAGAGGTTGTTAAGCACACAAATAAGCGCAAATAAGGTTCCTAAGCACAAGAACTAGTTCAAATGAGGGTCATAAGCACAAGATCAAGCGCAAAAGAGGTTGTTAAGCACACGAACAACGTTAATTGAGGTTGTTAAACGCACAAACAAGGGCAAATGATGTTCCTAAGCACAAGAACAAGTGCAAATGAGGTTCATTAGCACAAGAACAAGCGCAAAAGATATTGTTAAGCACACGAACAACACCAATTGAGGTTGTTAAGCACACAAATAAGGGAAATGAGGTTCCTAAGCACAAGATCAAGCTCAAAAGATGTTGTTAAGCAATTGAACAACGCTAATTGAGGTTATTAACCACACAAACAAGGGCAAATGAGGTTCCTAAGCACAAGAACATGTTCAAATGAGATTCATAAGCACAAGAACAAGCGCAATAGTGGTTTTTAAGCACACGAACAACGCCAATTGAGGTTGTTAAGCACACAAACAAGGGCAAATGAGGTTCCTAAGCACAAGAACAAGTGCAAATGAGGTTCCTAAGCACAAGATCAAGCGCAAAAGAGGTTGTTAAGCACACGAACAATGCAAATTGAGGATGTTAAGCACACCATCAAGCGCAAATTAGGTTCCTAAGAACATGAACAAGTGCAAATGAGGTTCATTAGCACACGATCAAGTGCAAAAGGGGTTGTTGAGCACAGGATCAAGCGCAAATTAGTTTCCTAAGCACAAGAACAAGTGCAAATGAGGTTCATAAGCACAAGATCAAGTGCAAAAGAGGTTGTTAAGCATACGAACATCGCAAATTGAGGCTGTTAAGCACACAAACAGAGGCAAATGAGGTTCCTAAGCACAAGAACAAGTGCAAATGAGATTCACAAGCCCAAGATCACGCTCAAAAGTTGTTGTTGACCACTTGAACAACGCTAATTTAGGTTATTAAGCACACAAACAAGGGCAAATAAGGCTCCCAACCACAAGAACAAGTGAAAATGAGGTTCATAAGCACAAGATCAAGCGCAAAAGAGGCTGTTAAGCAAATGAACAACGCCAATTGAGGTTGTTTAGCACACAAACAAGGGCAAATTAGGTTCCTAAGCACAAAAACATGTGCAAATGAGGTTCATAAGAACAAGATCAAGTGCAAAAGAGGTTGTCAAGCACACGAATAACGCAAATTGAGGTTGTTAAGCACACAAATAACGGCAAATGAGGTTCCTAAGCACAAGAACAAGTCCAAATGAGATTCATAAGCACAAGATCACGCTCAAAAGTTGTTGTTAACCACATGAACAACGCTAATTTAGGTTATTAAGCACACAAACAAGGGCAAATAAGGTTCCCAAGCATAAGAACAAGTGAAAATGAGGTTCGTAAGCACAAGATCAAGCGCAAAAGAGGCTGTTAAGCAAACGAACAACGCCAATTGAGGTTGTTTAGCACACAAACAAGGGCAAATTAGGTTCCTAAGCTCAAAAACATGTGCAAATGAGGTTCATAAGAGCAAGATCAAGTGCAAAAGAGGTTGTCAAGCACACGAATAACGCAAATTGAGGTTGTTAAGCACACAAATAACGGCAAATGAGGTTCCTAAGCACAAGAACAAGTTCAAATGAGGTTCATAAGCACAAGATCAAGTGCAAAAGAGGTTGTCAAGCACACGAATAACGCAAATTGAGGTTGTTAAGCACACAAATAACGGCAAATGAGGTTCCTAAGCACAAGAACAAGTTCAAATGAGGTTCATAAGCACAAGAACAAGCGCAAAAGATATTGTTAAGCACACGAACAACACCAATTGAGGTTTCTTAAGCACACAAATAAGGGAAATGAGGTTCCTAAGCACAAGATCAAGCTCAAAAGATGTTGTTAAGCACATGAACAACGCTAATTGAGGTTACTAACCACACAAACAAGGGCAAATGAGGTTCCTAAGCACAAGAACATGTTCAAATGAGATTCATAAGCACAAGATCAAGCGCAATAGTGGTTGTTAAGCACACGAACAACGCCAATTGAGGTTGTTAAGCACACAAACAAGGGCAAATGAGGTTGCTAACCACAAGAACAAGTGCAAATGAGGTTCCTAAGCACAAGATCAAGCGCAAAAGAGGTTGTTAAGCACACGAACAACGCAAATTGAGGATGTTAAGCACACGATCAAGAGCAAATTAGGTTCCTAAGAACATGAACAAGTGCAAATGAGGTTCATTAGCACAAGATCAAGTGCAAAAGGGGTTGTTGAGCACAGGATCAAGCGGAAATTAGTTTCCTAAGCACAAGAACAGGTGCAAATGAGGTTCATAAGCACAAGATCAAGTGCAAAAGAGGTTGTTAAGCATACGAACATCGCAAATTGAGGCTGTTAAGCACACAAACAGAGGCAAATGAGGTTCCTAAGCACAAGAACAAGTGCAAATGAGATTCATAAGCACAAGATCACGCTCAAAAGTTGTTGTTGACCACATGAACAACGCTAATTTAGGTTATTAAGCACACAAACAAGGGCAAATAAGGCTCCCAAGCACAAGAACAAGTGAAAATGAGGTTCATAAGCACAAGATCAAGCGCAAAAGATGCTGTTAAGCAAATGAACAACGCCAATTGAGGTTGTTTAGCTCACAAACAAGGGCAAATTAGGTTCCTAAGCACAAAAACATGTGCAAATGAGGTTCATAAGAACAAGATCAAGTGCAAAAGAGGTTGTCAAGCACACGAATAACGCAAATTGAGGTTGTTAAGCACACAAATAACGGCAAATGAGGTTCCTAAGCACAAGAACAAGTCCAAATGAGATTCATAAGCACAAGATCACGCTCAAAAGTTGTTGTTAACCACATGAA
The DNA here is from genome assembly GCA_964058825.1 of Carex arenaria. Taxonomy (NCBI): domain Eukaryota; kingdom Viridiplantae; phylum Streptophyta; class Magnoliopsida; order Poales; family Cyperaceae; genus Carex; species Carex arenaria. The sequence goes on from CAXKVW010000252.1 coordinate 137,034, forward strand.
CAACGCTAATTTAGGTTATTAAGCACACAAACAAGGGCAAATAAGGTTCCCAAGCATAAGAACAAGTGAAAATGAGGTTCGTAAGCACAAGATCAAGCGCAAAAGAGGCTGTTAAGCAAACGAACAACGCCAATTGAGGTTGTTTAGCACACAAACAAGGGCAAATTAGGTTCCTAAGCTCAAAAACATGTGCAAATGAGGTTCATAAGAGCAAGATCAAGTGCAAAAGAGGTTGTCAAGCACACGAATAACGCAAATTGAGGTTGTTAAGCACACAAATAACGGCAAATGAGGTTCCTAAGCACAAGAACAAGTTCAAATGAGGTTCATAAGCACAAGATCAAGTGCAAAAGAGGTTGTCAAGCACACGAATAACGCAAATTGAGGTTGTTAAGCACACAAATAACGGCAAATGAGGTTCCTAAGCACAAGAACAAGTTCAAATGAGGTTCATAAGCACAAGAACAAGCGCAAAAGATATTGTTCAGCACACGAACAACACCAATTGAGGTTTCTTAAGCACACAAATAAGGGAAATGAGGTTCCTAAGCACAAGATCAAGCTCAAAAGATGTTGTTAAGCACATGAACAACGCTAATTGAGGTTACTAACCACACAAACAAGGGCAAATGAGGTTCCTAAGCACAAGAACATGTTCAAATGAGATTCATAAGCACAAGATCAAGCGCAATAGTGGTTGTTAAGCACACGAACAACGCCAATTGAGGTTGTTAAGCACACAAACAAGGGCAAATGAGGTTGCTAAACACAAGAACAAGTGCAAATGAGGTTCCTAAGCACAAGATCAAGCGCAAAAGAGGTTGTTAAGCACACGAACAACGCAAATTGAGGATGTTAAGCACACGATCAAGAGCAAATTAGGTTCCTAAGAACATGAACAAGTGCAAATGAGGTTCATTAGCACAAGATCAAGTGCAAAAGGGGTTGTTGAGCACAGGATCAAGCGGAAATTAGTTTCCTAAGCACAAGAACAGGTGCAAATGAGGTTCATAAGCACAAGATCAAGTGCAAAAGAGGTTGTTAAGCATACGAACATCGCAAATTGAGGCTGTTAAGCACACAAACAGAGGCAAATGAGGTTCCTAAGCACAAGAACAAGTGCAAATGAGATTCATAAGCACAAGATCACGCTCAAAAGTTGTTGTTGACCACATGAACAACGCTAATTTAGGTTATTAAGCACACAAACAAGGGCAAATAAGGCTCCCAAGCACAAGAACAAGTGAAAATGAGGTTCATAAGCACAAGATCAAGCGCAAAAGATGCTGTTAAGCAAATGAACAACGCCAATTGAGGTTGTTTAGCTCACAAACAAGGGCAAATTAGGTTCCTAAGCACAAAAACATGTGCAAATGAGGTTCATAAGAACAAGATCAAGTGCAAAAGAGGTTGTCAAGCACACGAATAACGCAAATTGAGGTTGTTAAGCACACAAATAACGGCAAATGAGGTTCCTAAGCACAAGATCAAGTTCAAATGAGGTTCAGAAGCACAAGATCAAGCGCAAAAGAGGTTGTTAAGCACATGAACAGCGCCAATTGAGGTTGTTAAGCACACAAACAAGGGCAAATGAAGTTACTAAGCAGAAGAACAGGTGCAAATGAGGAGCATAAGCACAAGATCAAGCGCAAAAGAGGTTGTTAAGCACACAAATAAGCGCAAATAAGGTTCCTAAGCACAAGAACTAGTTCAAATGAGGGTCATAAGCACAAGATCAAGCGCAAAAGAGGTTGTTAAGCACACGAACAACGTTAATTGAGGTTGTTAAACGCACAAACAAGGGCAAATGATGTTCCTAAGCACAAGAACAAGTGCAAATGAGGTTCATTAGCACAAGAACAAGCGCAAAAGATATTGTTAAGCACACGAACAACACCAATTGAGGTTGTTAAGCACACAAATAAGGGAAATGAGGTTCCTAAGCACAAGATCAAGCTCAAAAGATGTTGTTAAGCAATTGAACAACGCTAATTGAGGTTATTAACCACACAAACAAGGGCAAATGAGGTTCCTAAGCACAAGAACATGTTCAAATGAGATTCATAAGCACAAGAACAAGCGCAATAGTGGTTTTTAAGCACACGAACAACGCCAATTGAGGTTGTTAAGCACACAAACAAGGGCAAATGAGGTTCCTAAGCACAAGAACAAGTGCAAATGAGGTTCCTAAGCACAAGATCAAGCGCAAAAGAGGTTGTTAAGCACACGAACAATGCAAATTGAGGATGTTAAGCACACCATCAAGCGCAAATTAGGTTCCTAAGAACATGAACAAGTGCAAATGAGGTTCATTAGCACACGATCAAGTGCAAAAGGGGTTGTTGAGCACAGGATCAAGCGCAAATTAGTTTCCTAAGCACAAGAACAAGTGCAAATGAGGTTCATAAGCACAAGATCAAGTGCAAAAGAGGTTGTTAAGCATACGAACATCGCAAATTGAGGCTGTTAAGCACACAAACAGAGGCAAATGAGGTTCCTAAGCACAAGAACAAGTGCAAATGAGATTCACAAGCCCAAGATCACGCTCAAAAGTTGTTGTTGACCACTTGAACAACGCTAATTTAGGTTATTAAGCACACAAACAAGGGCAAATAAGGCTCCCAACCACAAGAACAAGTGAAAATGAGGTTCATAAGCACAAGATCAAGCGCAAAAGAGGCTGTTAAGCAAATGAACAACGCCAATTGAGGTTGTTTAGCACACAAACAAGGGCAAATTAGGTTCCTAAGCACAAAAACATGTGCAAATGAGGTTCATAAGAACAAGATCAAGTGCAAAAGAGGTTGTCAAGCACACGAATAACGCAAATTGAGGTTGTTAAGCACACAAATAACGGCAAATGAGGTTCCTAAGCACAAGAACAAGTCCAAATGAGATTCATAAGCACAAGATCACGCTCAAAAGTTGTTGTTAACCACATGAACAACGCTAATTTAGGTTATTAAGCACACAAACAAGGGCAAATAAGGTTCCCAAGCATAAGAACAAGTGAAAATGAGGTTCGTAAGCACAAGATCAAGCGCAAAAGAGGCTGTTAAGCAAACGAACAACGCCAATTGAGGTTGTTTAGCACACAAACAAGGGCAAATTAGGTTCCTAAGCTCAAAAACATGTGCAAATGAGGTTCATAAGAGCAAGATCAAGTGCAAAAGAGGTTGTCAAGCACACGAATAACGCAAATTGAGGTTGTTAAGCACACAAATAACGGCAAATGAGGTTCCTAAGCACAAGAACAAGTTCAAATGAGGTTCATAAGCACAAGATCAAGTGCAAAAGAGGTTGTCAAGCACACGAATAACGCAAATTGAGGTTGTTAAGCACACAAATAACGGCAAATGAGGTTCCTAAGCACAAGAACAAGTTCAAATGAGGTTCATAAGCACAAGAACAAGCGCAAAAGATATTGTTAAGCACACGAACAACACCAATTGAGGTTTCTTAAGCACACAAATAAGGGAAATGAGGTTCCTAAGCACAAGATCAAGCTCAAAAGATGTTGTTAAGCACATGAACAACGCTAATTGAGGTTACTAACCACACAAACAAGGGCAAATGAGGTTCCTAAGCACAAGAACATGTTCAAATGAGATTCATAAGCACAAGATCAAGCGCAATAGTGGTTGTTAAGCACACGAACAACGCCAATTGAGGTTGTTAAGCACACAAACAAGGGCAAATGAGGTTGCTAACCACAAGAACAAGTGCAAATGAGGTTCCTAAGCACAAGATCAAGCGCAAAAGAGGTTGTTAAGAACACGAACAACGCAAATTGAGGATGTTAAGCACACGATCAAGAGCAAATTAGGTTCCTAAGAACATGAACAAGTGCAAATGAGGTTCATTAGCACAAGATCAAGTGCAAAAGGGGTTGTTGAGCACAGGATCAAGCGGAAATTAGTTTCCTAAGCACAAGAACAGGTGCAAATGAGGTTCATAAGCACAAGATCAAGTGCAAAAGAGGTTGTTAAGCATACGAACATCGCAAATTGAGGCTGTTAAGCACACAAACAGAGGCAAATGAGGTTCCTAAGCACAAGAACAAGTGCAAATGAGATTCATAAGCACAAGATCACGCTCAAAAGTTGTTGTTGACCACATGAACAACGCTAATTTAGGTTATTAAGCACACAAACAAGGGCAAATAAGGCTCCCAAGCACAAGAACAAGTGAAAATGAGGTTCATAAGCACAAGATCAAGCGCAAAAGATGCTGTTAAGCAAATGAACAACGCCAATTGAGGTTGTTTAGCTCACAAACAAGGGCAAATTAGGTTCCTAAGCACAAAAACATGTGCAAATGAGGTTCATAAGAACAAGATCAAGTGCAAAAGAGGTTGTCAAGCACACGAATAACGCAAATTGAGGTTGTTAAGCACACAAATAACGGCAAATGAGGTTCCTAAGCACAAGATCAAGTTCAAATGAGGTTCAGAAGCACAAGATCAAGCGCAAAAGAGGTTGTTAAGCACATGAACAGCGCCAATTGAGGTTGTTAAGCACACAAACAAGGGCAAATGAAGTTACTAAGCAGAAGAGCAGGTGCAAATGAGGAGCATAAGCACAAGATCAAGCGCAAAAGAGGTTGTTAAGCACACAAATAAGCGCAAATAAGGTTCCTAAGCACAAGAACTAGTTCAAATGAGGGTCATAAGCACAAGATCAAGCGCAAAAGAGGTTGTTAAGCACACGAACAACGTTAATTGAGGTTGTTAAACGCACAAACAAGGGCAAATGATGTTCCTAAGCACAAGAACAAGTGCAAATGAGGTTCATTAGCACAAGAACAAGCGCAAAAGATATTGTTAAGCACACGAACAACACCAATTGAGGTTGTTAAGCACACAAATAAGGGAAATGAGGTTCCTAAGCACAAGATCAAGCTCAAAAGATGTTGTTAAGCAATTGAACAACGCTAATTGAGGTTATTAACCACACAAACAAGGGCAAATGAGGTTCCTAAGCACAAGAACATGTTCAAATGAGATTCATAAGCACAAGAACAAGCGCAATAGTGGTTTTTAAGCACACGAACAACGCCAATTGAGGTTGTTAAGCACACAAACAAGGGCAAATGAGGTTCCTAAGCACAAGAACAAGTGCAAATGAGGTTCCTAAGCACAAGATCAAGCGCAAAAGAGGTTGTTAAGCACACGAACAATGCAAATTGAGGATGTTAAGCACACCATCAAGCGCAAATTAGGTTCCTAAGAACATGAACAAGTGCAAATGAGGTTCATTAGCACACGATCAAGTGCAAAAGGGGTTGTTGAGCACAGGATCAAGCGCAAATTAGTTTCCTAAGCACAAGAACAAGTGCAAATGAGGTTCATAAGCACAAGATCAAGTGCAAAAGAGGTTGTTAAGCATACGAACATCGCAAATTGAGGCTGTTAAGCACACAAACAGAGGCAAATGAGGTTCCTAAGCACAAGAACAAGTGCAAATGAGATTCACAAGCCCAAGATCACGCTCAAAAGTTGTTGTTGACCACTTGAACAACGCTAATTTAGGTTATTAAGCACACAAACAAGGGCAAATAAGGCTCCCAACCACAAGAACAAGTGAAAATGAGGTTCATAAGCACAAGATCAAGCGCAAAAGAGGCTGTTAAGCAAATGAACAACGCCAATTGAGGTTGTTTAGCACACAAACAAGGGCAAATTAGGTTCCTAAGCACAAAAACATGTGCAAATGAGGTTCATAAGAACAAGATCAAGTGCAAAAGAGGTTGTCAAGCACACGAATAACGCAAATTGAGGTTGTTAAGCACACAAATAACGGCAAATGAGGTTCCTAAGCACAAGAACAAGTCCAAATGAGATTCATAAGCACAAGATCACGCTCAAAAGTTGTTGTTAACCACATGAACAACGCTAATTTAGGTTATTAAGCACACAAACAAGGGCAAATAAGGTTCCCAAGCATAAGAACAAGTGAAAATGAGGTTCGTAAGCACAAGATCAAGCGCAAAAGAGGCTGTTAAGCAAACGAACAACGCCAATTGAGGTTGTTTAGCACACAAACAAGGGCAAATTAGGTTCCTAAGCTCAAAAACATGTGCAAATGAGGTTCATAAGAGCAAGATCAAGTGCAAAAGAGGTTGTCAAGCACACGAATAACGCAAATTGAGGTTGTTAAGCACACAAATAACGGCAAATGAGGTTCCTAAGCACAAGAACAAGTTCAAATGAGGTTCATAAGCACAAGATCAAGTGCAAAAGAGGTTGTCAAGCACACGAATAACGCAAATTGAGGTTGTTAAGCACACAAATAACGGCAAATGAGGTTCCTAAGCACAAGAACAAGTTCAAATGAGGTTCATAAGCACAAGAACAAGCACAAAAGATATTGTTAAGCACACGAACAACACCAATTGAGGTTTCTTAAGCACACAAATAAGGGAAATGAGGTTCCTAAGCACAAGATCAAGCTCAAAAGATGTTGTTAAGCACATGAACAACGCTAATTGAGGTTACTAACCACACAAACAAGGGCAAATGAGGTTCCTAAGCACAAGAACATGTTCAAATGAGATTCATAAGCACAAGATCAAGCGCAATAGTGGTTGTTAAGCACACGAACAACGCCAATTGAGGTTGTTAAGCACACAAACAAGGGCAAATGAGGTTGCTAACCACAAGAACAAGTGCAAATGAGGTTCCTAAGCACAAGATCAAGCGCAAAAGAGGTTGTTAAGCACACGAACAACGCAAATTGAGGATGTTAAGCACACGATCAAGAGCAAATTAGGTTCCTAAGAACATGAACAAGTGCAAATGAGGTTCATTAGCACAAGATCAAGTGCAAAAGGGGTTGTTGAGCACAGGATCAAGCGGAAATTAGTTTCCTAAGCACAAGAACAGGTGCAAATGAGGTTCATAAGCACAAGATCAAGTGCAAAAGAGGTTGTTAAGCATACGAACATCGCAAATTGAGGCTGTTAAGCACACAAACAGAGGCAAATGAGGTTCCTAAGCACAAGAACAAGTGCAAATGAGATTCATAAGCACAAGATCACGCTCAAAAGTTGTTGTTGACCACATGAACAACGCTAATTTAGGTTATTAAGCACACAAACAAGGGCAAATAAGGCTCCCAAGCACAAGAACAAGTGAAAATGAGGTTCATAAGCACAAGATCAAGCGCAAAAGATGCTGTTAAGCAAATGAACAACGCCAATTGAGGTTGTTTAGCTCACAAACAAGGGCAAATTAGGTTCCTAAGCACAAAAACATGTGCAAATGAGGTTCATAAGAACAAGATCAAGTGCAAAAGAGGTTGTCAAGCACACGAATAACGCAAATTGAGGTTGTTAAGCACACAAATAACGGCAAATGAGGTTCCTAAGCACAAGATCAAGTTCAAATGAGGTTCAGAAGCACAAGATCAAGCGCAAAAGAGGTTGTTAAGCACATGAACAGCGCCAATTGAGGTTGTTAAGCACACAAACAAGGGCAAATGAAGTTACTAAGCAGAAGAACAGGTGCAAATGAGGAGCATAAGCACAAGATCAAGCGCAAAAGAGGTTGTTAAGCACACAAATAAGCGCAAATAAGGTTCCTAAGCACAAGAACTAGTTCAAATGAGGGTCATAAGCACAAGATCAAGCGCAAAAGAGGTTGTTAAGCACACGAACAACGTTAATTGAGGTTGTTAAACGCACAAACAAGGGCAAATGATGTTCCTAAGCACAAGAACAAGTGCAAATGAGGTTCATTAGCACAAGAACAAGCGCAAAAGATATTGTTAAGCACACGAACAACACCAATTGAGGTTGTTAAGCACACAAATAAGGGAAATGAGGTTCCTAAGCACAAGATCAAGCTCAAAAGATGTTGTTAAGCAATTGAACAACGCTAATTGAGGTTATTAACCACACAAACAAGGGCAAATGAGGTTCCTAAGCACAAGAACATGTTCAAATGAGATTCATAAGCACAAGAACAAGCGCAATAGTGGTTTTTAAGCACACGAACAACGCCAATTGAGGTTGTTAAGCACACAAACAAGGGCAAATGAGGTTCCTAAGCACAAGAACAAGTGCAAATGAGGTTCCTAAGCACAAGATCAAGCGCAAAAGAGGTTGTTAAGCACACGAACAATGCAAATTGAGGATGTTAAGCACACCATCAAGCGCAAATTAGGTTCCTAAGAACATGAACAAGTGCAAATGAGGTTCATTAGCACACGATCAAGTGCAAAAGGGGTTGTTGAGCACAGGATCAAGCGCAAATTAGTTTCCTAAGCACAAGAACAAGTGCAAATGAGGTTCATAAGCACAAGATCAAGTGCAAAAGAGGTTGTTAAGCATACGAACATCGCAAATTGAGGCTGTTAAGCACACAAACAGAGGCAAATGAGGTTCCTAAGCACAAGAACAAGTGCAAATGGGATTCACAATCCCAAGATCACGCTCAAAAGTTGTTGTTGACCACATGAACAACGCTAATTTAGGTTATTAAGCACACAAACAAGGGCAAATAAGGCTCCCAAGCACAAGAACAAGTGAAAATGAGGTTCATAAGCACAAGATCAAGCGCAAAAGAGGCTGTTAAGCAAATGAACAACGCCAATTGAGGTTGTTTAGCACACAAACAAGGGCAAATTAGGTTCCTAAGCACAAAAATATCTGCAAATGAGGTTCATAAGAACAAGATCAAGTGCAAAAGAGGTTGTCAAGCACACGAATAACGCAAATTGAGGTTGTTAAGCACACAAATAACGGCAAATGAAGTTCCTAAGCACAAGAACAAGTCCAAATGAGATTCATAGGCACAAGATCACGCTCCAAATGAGGTTCATAAGAACAAGATCAAGTGCAAAAGAGGTTGTCAAGCACACGAATAACGCAAATTGAGGTTGTTAAGCACACAAATAACGGCAAATGAAGTTCCTAAGCACAAGAACAAGTCCAAATGAGATTCATAAGCACAAGATCACGCTCAAAAGTTGTTGTTAACCACATGAACAACGCTAATTTAGGTTATTAAGCACACAAACAAGGGCAAATAAGGTTCCCAAGCATAAGAACAAGTGAAAATGAGGTTCGTAAGCACAAGATCAAGCGCAAAAGAGGCTGTTAAGCAAATGAACAACGCCAATTGAGGTTGTTTAGCACACAAACAAGGGCAAATTAGGTTCCTAAGCACAAAAACATGTGCAAATGAGGTTCATAAGAGCAAGATCAAGTGCAAAAGAGGTTGTCAAGCACACGAATAACGCAAATTGAGGTTGTTAAGCACACAAATAACGGCAAATGAGGTTCCTAAGCACAAGAACAAGTTCAAATGAGGTTCATAAGCACATGATCAAGTGCAAAAGAGGTTGTCAAGCACACGAATAACGCAAATTGAGGTTGTTAAGCACACAAATAACGGAAAATGAGGTTCCTAAGCACAAGAACAAGTTCAAATGAGGTTCATAAGCACAAGAACAAGCGCAAAAGATATTGTTAAGCACACGAACAACACCAATTGAGGTTTCTTAAGCACACAAATAAGGGAAATGAGGTTCCTAAGCACAACAAGATCAAGCTCAAAAGAAGTTGTTAAGCACATGAACAACGCTAATTGAGGTTACTAACCACACAAACAAGGGCAAATGAGGTTCCTATGCACAAGAACATGTTCAAATGAGATTCATAAGCACAAGATCAAGCGCAATAGTGGTTGTTAAGCACACGAACAACGCCAATTGAGGTTGTTAAGCACACAAACAAGGGCAAATGAGGTTGCTAACCACAAGAACAAGTACAAATGAGGTTCCTAAGCACAAGATCAAGCGCAAAAGAGGTTGTTAAGCACACGAACAACGCAAATTGAGGATGTTAAGCACACGATCAAGAGCAAATTAGGTTCCTAAGAACATGAACAAGTGCAAATGGGGTTCATTAGCACAAGATCAAGTGCAAAAGGGGTTGTTGAGCACAGGATCAAGTGCAAATTAGTTTCCTAAGCACAAGAACAAGTGCAAATGAGGTTCATAAGCACAAGATCAAGTCCAAAAGAGGTTGTTAAGCATACGAACATCGCAAATTGAGGCTGTTAAGCACACAAACAGAGGCAAATGAGGTTCCTAAGCACAAGAACAAGTGCAAATGAGATTCACAAGCACAAGATCACGCTGAAAAGTTGTTGTTGACCACATGAACAACGCTAATTTAGGTTATTAAGCACACAAACAAGGGCAAATAAGGCTCCCAACCACAAGAACAAGTGAAAATGAGGTTCAGAAGCACAAGATCAAGCGCAAAAGATGCTGTTAAGCAAATGAACAACGCCAATTGAGGTTGTTTAGCACACCAACAAGGGCAAATTAGGTTCCTAAGCACAAAAACATGTGCAAATGAGGTTCATAAGAACAAGATCAAGTGCAAAAGAGGTTGTCAAGCACACAAATAACGCAAATTGAGGTTGTTAAGCACACAAATAATGGCAAATGAGGTTCCTAAGCACAAGAACAAGTCCAAATGAGATTCATAAGCACAAGATCACGCTCAAAAGTTGTTGTTAACCACATGAACAACGCTAATTTAGGTTATTAACCACACAAACAAGGGCAAATAAGGTTCCCAAGCATAAGAACAAGTGAAAATGAGGTTCGTAAGCACAAGATCAAGCGCAAAAGAGGCTGTTAAGCAAATGAACAATGCCAATTGAGGTTGTTTAGCACACAAACAAGGGCAAATGAGACTGCTAACCACAAGAACAAGTGCAAATGAGGTTCATAAGCACAAGATCAAGCGCAAAAGAGGTTGTTAAGCACACGAACAACGCAAATTGAGGATGTTAAGCACACGATCAAGAGCAAATTATGTTCCTAAGAACATGAACAAGTGCAAATGAGGTTCATTAGCACAATATCAAGTGCAAAAGGGGTTGTTGAGCACAGGATCAAGCGCAAATTAGTTTCCTAAGCACAAGAACAAGTGCAAATGAGGTTCATAAGCACAAGATCAAGTGCAAAAGAGGTTGTTAAGCATACGAACATCGCAAATTGAGGCTGTTAAGCACACAAACAGAGGCAAATGAGGTTCCTAAGCACAAGAACAAGTGCAAATGAGATTCACAAGCCCAAGATCACGCTCAAAAGTTGTTGTTGACCACATGAACAACGCTAATTTAGGTTATTAAGCACACAAACAAGGGCAAATAAGGCTCCCAAGCACAAGAACAAGTGAAAATGAGGTTCATAAGCACAAGATCAAGCGCAAAAGAGGCTGTTAAGCAAATGAACAACGCCAATTGAGGTTGTTTAGCACACAAACAGGGGCAAATGAGGTTGCTAACCACAAGAACAAGTGCAAATGAGGTTCATAAGCACAAGATCAAGCGCAAAAGAGGTTGTTAAGCACACGAACAACGCAAATTGAGGATGTTAAGCACACGATCAAGAGCAAATTATGTTCAGAACATAAACAAGTGCAAATGAGGTTCATTAGCACAATATCAAGTGCAAATGGGTTTGTTGAGCACAGGATCAAGCGCAAATTAGTTTCCTAAGCACAAGAACAAGTGCAAATGAGGTTCATAAGCACAAGATCATGTGCAAAAGAGGTTGTTAAGCATACGAACATCGCAAATTGAGGCTGTTAAGCACACAAACAGAGGCAAATGTGGTTCCTAAGCACAAGAACAAGTGCAAATGAGATTCACAAGCCCAAGATCACGCTCAAAAGTTGTTGTTGACCACATGAACAACGCTAATTTAGGTTATTAAGCACACAAACAAGGGCAAATAAGGCTCCCAAGCACAAGAACAAGTGAAAATGAGGTTCATAAGCACAAGATCAAGCGCAAAAGAGGCTGTTAAGCAAATGAACAACGCCAATTGAGGTTGTTTAGCACACAAACAAGGGCAAATTAGGTTCCTAAGCACAAAAACATGTGCAAATGAGGTTCATAAGAACAAGATCAAGTGCAAAAGAGGTTGTCAAGCACACGAATAACGCAAATTGAGGTTGTTAAGCACACAAATAACGGCAAATGAGGTTCCTAAGCACAAGAACAAGTCCAAATGAGATTCATAAGCACAAGATCACGCTCAAAAGTTGTTGTTAACCACATGAACAACGCTAATTTAGGTTATTAAGCACACAAACAAGGGCAAATAAGGTTCCCAAGCATAAGAACAAGTGAAAATGAGGTTCGTAAGCACAAGATCAAGCGCAAAAGAGGCTGTTAAGCAAACGAACAACGCCAATTGAGGTTGTTTAGCACACAAACAAGGGCAAATTAGGTTCCTAAGCTCAAAAACATGTGCAAATGAGGTTCATAAGAGCAAGATCAAGTGCAAAAGAGGTTGTCAAGCACACGAATAACGCAAATTGAGGTTGTTAAGCACACAAATAACGGCAAATGAGGTTCCTAAGCACAAGAACAAGTTCAAATGAGGTTCATAAGCACAAGATCAAGTGCAAAAGAGGTTGTCAAGCACACGAATAACGCAAATTGAGGTTGTTAAGCACACAAATAACGGCAAATGAGGTTCCTAAGCACAAGAACAAGTTCAAATGAGGTTCATAAGCACAAGAACAAGCGCAAAAGATATTGTTCAGCACACGAACAACACCAATTGAGGTTTCTTAAGCACACAAATAAGGGAAATGAGGTTCCTAAGCACAAGATCAAGCTCAAAAGATGTTGTTAAGCACATGAACAACGCTAATTGAGGTTACTAACCACACAAACAAGGGCAAATGAGGTTCCTAAGCACAAGAACATGTTCAAATGAGATTCATAAGCACAAGATCAAGCGCAATAGTGGTTGTTAAGCACACGAACAACGCCAATTGAGGTTGTTAAGCACACAAACAAGGGCAAATGAGGTTGCTAAACACAAGAACAAGTGCAAATGAGGTTCCTAAGCACAAGATCAAGCGCAAAAGAGGTTGTTAAGCACACGAACAACGCAAATTGAGGATGTTAAGCACACGATCAAGAGCAAATTAGGTTCCTAAGAACATGAACAAGTGCAAATGAGGTTCATTAGCACAAGATCAAGTGCAAAAGGGGTTGTTGAGCACAGGATCAAGCGCAAATTAGTTTCCTAAGCACAAGAACAGGTGCAAATGAGGTTCATAAGCACAAGATCAAGTGCAAAAGAGGTTGTTAAGCATACGAACATCGCAAATTGAGGCTGTTAAGCACACAAACAGAGGCAAATGAGGTTCCTAAGCACAAGAACAAGTGCAAATGAGATTCATAAGCACAAGATCACGCTCAAAAGTTGTTGTTGACCACATGAACAACGCTAATTTAGGTTATTAAGCACACAAACAAGGGCAAATAAGGCTCCCAAGCACAAGAACAAGTGAAAATGAGGTTCATAAGCACAAGATCAAGCGCAAAAGATGCTGTTAAGCAAATGAACAACGCCAATTGAGGTTGTTTAGCTCACAAACAAGGGCAAATTAGGTTCCTAAGCACAAAAACATGTGCAAATGAGGTTCATAAGAACAAGATCAAGTGCAAAAGAGGTTGTCAAGCACACGAATAACGCAAATTGAGGTTGTTAAGCACACAAATAACGGCAAATGAGGTTCCTAAGCACAAGATCAAGTTCAAATGAGGTTCAGAAGCACAAGATCAAGCGCAAAAGAGGTTGTTAAGCACATGAACAGCGCCAATTGAGGTTGTTAAGCACACAAACAAGGGCAAATGAAGTTACTAAGCAGAAGAACAGGTGCAAATGAGGAGCATAAGCACAAGATCAAGCGCAAAAGAGGTTGTTAAGCACACAAATAAGCGCAAATAAGGTTCCTAAGCACAAGAACTAGTTCAAATGAGGGTCATAAGCACAAGATCAAGCGCAAAAGAGGTTGTTAAGCACACGAACAACGTTAATTGAGGTTGTTAAACGCACAAACAAGGGCAAATGATGTTCCTAAGCACAAGAACAAGTGCAAATGAGGTTCATTAGCACAAGAACAAGCGCAAAAGATATTGTTAAGCACACGAACAACACCAATTGAGGTTGTTAAGCACACAAATAAGGGAAATGAGGTTCCTAAGCACAAGATCAAGCTCAAAAGATGTTGTTAAGCAATTGAACAACGCTAATTGAGGTTATTAACCACACAAACAAGGGCAAATGAGGTTCCTAAGCACAAGAACATGTTCAAATGAGATTCATAAGCACAAGAACAAGCGCAATAGTGGTTTTTAAGCACACGAACAACGCCAATTGAGGTTGTTAAGCACACAAACAAGGGCAAATGAGGTTCCTAAGCACAAGAACAAGTGCAAATGAGGTTCCTAAGCACAAGATCAAGCGCAAAAGAGGTTGTTAAGCACACGAACAATGCAAATTGAGGATGTTAAGCACACCATCAAGCGCAAATTAGGTTCCTAAGAACATGAACAAGTGCAAATGAGGTTCATTAGCACACGATCAAGTGCAAAAGGGGTTGTTGAGCACAGGATCAAGCGCAAATTAGTTTCCTAAGCACAAGAACAAGTGCAAATGAGGTTCATAAGCACAAGATCAAGTGCAAAAGAGGTTGTTAAGCATACGAACATCGCAAATTGAGGCTGTTAAGCACACAAACAGAGGCAAATGAGGTTCCTAAGCACAAGAACAAGTGCAAATGAGATTCACAAGCCCAAGATCACGCTCAAAAGTTGTTGTTGACCACTTGAACAACGCTAATTTAGGTTATTAAGCACACAAACAAGGGCAAATAAGGCTCCCAACCACAAGAACAAGTGAAAATGAGGTTCATAAGCACAAGATCAAGCGCAAAAGAGGCTGTTAAGCAAATGAACAACGCCAATTGAGGTTGTTTAGCACACAAACAAGGGCAAATTAGGTTCCTAAGCACAAAAACATGTGCAAATGAGGTTCATAAGAACAAGATCAAGTGCAAAAGAGGTTGTCAAGCACACGAATAACGCAAATTGAGGTTGTTAAGCACACAAATAACGGCAAATGAGGTTCCTAAGCACAAGAACAAGTCCAAATGAGATTCATAAGCACAAGATCACGCTCAAAAGTTGTTGTTAACCACATGAACAACGCTAATTTAGGTTATTAAGCACACAAACAAGGGCAAATAAGGTTCCCAAGCATAAGAACAAGTGAAAATGAGGTTCGTAAGCACAAGATCAAGCGCAAAAGAGGCTGTTAAGCAAACGAACAACGCCAATTGAGGTTGTTTAGCACACAAACAAGGGCAAATTAGGTTCCTAAGCTCAAAAACATGTGCAAATGAGGTTCATAAGAGCAAGATCAAGTGCAAAAGAGGTTGTCAAGCACACGAATAACGCAAATTGAGGTTGTTAAGCACACAAATAACGGCAAATGAGGTTCCTAAGCACAAGAACAAGTTCAAATGAGGTTCATAAGCACAAGATCAAGTGCAAAAGAGGTTGTCAAGCACACGAATAACGCAAATTGAGGTTGTTAAGCACACAAATAACGGCAAATGAGGTTCCTAAGCACAAGAACAAGTTCAAATGAGGTTCATAAGCACAAGAACAAGCGCAAAAGATATTGTTAAGCACACGAACAACACCAATTGAGGTTTCTTAAGCACACAAATAAGGGAAATGAGGTTCCTAAGCACAAGATCAAGCTCAAAAGATGTTGTTAAGCACATGAACAACGCTAATTGAGGTTACTAACCACACAAACAAGGGCAAATGAGGTTCCTAAGCACAAGAACATGTTCAAATGAGATTCATAAGCACAAGATCAAGCGCAATAGTGGTTGTTAAGCACACGAACAACGCCAATTGAGGTTGTTAAGCACACAAACAAGGGCAAATGAGGTTGCTAACCACAAGAACAAGTGCAAATGAGGTTCCTAAGCACAAGATCAAGCGCAAAAGAGGTTGTTAAGAACACGAACAACGCAAATTGAGGATGTTAAGCACACGATCAAGAGCAAATTAGGTTCCTAAGAACATGAACAAGTGCAAATGAGGTTCATTAGCACAAGATCAAGTGCAAAAGGGGTTGTTGAGCACAGGATCAAGCGGAAATTAGTTTCCTAAGCACAAGAACAGGTGCAAATGAGGTTCATAAGCACAAGATCAAGTGCAAAAGAGGTTGTTAAGCATACGAACATCGCAAATTGAGGCTGTTAAGCACACAAACAGAGGCAAATGAGGTTCCTAAGCACAAGAACAAGTGCAAATGAGATTCATAAGCACAAGATCACGCTCAAAAGTTGTTGTTGACCACATGAACAACGCTAATTTAGGTTATTAAGCACACAAACAAGGGCAAATAAGGCTCCCAAGCACAAGAACAAGTGAAAATGAGGTTCATAAGCACAAGATCAAGCGCAAAAGATGCTGTTAAGCAAATGAACAACGCCAATTGAGGTTGTTTAGCTCACAAACAAGGGCAAATTAGGTTCCTAAGCACAAAAACATGTGCAAATGAGGTTCATAAGAACAAGATCAAGTGCAAAAGAGGTTGTCAAGCACACGAATAACGCAAATTGAGGTTGTTAAGCACACAAATAACGGCAAATGAGGTTCCTAAGCACAAGATCAAGTTCAAATGAGGTTCAGAAGCACAAGATCAAGCGCAAAAGAGGTTGTTAAGCACATGAACAGCGCCAATTGAGGTTGTTAAGCACACAAACAAGGGCAAATGAAGTTACTAAGCAGAAGAACAGGTGCAAATGAGGAGCATAAGCACAAGATCAAGCGCAAAAGAGGTTGTTAAGCACACAAATAAGCGCAAATAAGGTTCCTAAGCACAAGAACTAGTTCAAATGAGGGTCATAAGCACAAGATCAAGCGCAAAAGAGGTTGTTAAGCACACGAACAACGTTAATTGAGGTTGTTAAACGCACAAACAAGGGCAAATGATGTTCCTAAGCACAAGAACAAGTGCAAATGAGGTTCATTAGCACAAGAACAAGCGCAAAAGATATTGTTAAGCACACGAACAACACCAATTGAGGTTGTTAAGCACACAAATAAGGGAAATGAGGTTCCTAAGCACAAGATCAAGCTCAAAAGATGTTGTTAAGCAATTGAACAACGCTAATTGAGGTTATTAACCACACAAACAAGGGCAAATGAGGTTCCTAAGCACAAGAACATGTTCAAATGAGATTCATAAGCACAAGAACAAGCGCAATAGTGGTTTTTAAGCACACGAACAACGCCAATTGAGGTTGTTAAGCACACAAACAAGGGCAAATGAGGTTCCTAAGCACAAGAACAAGTGCAAATGAGGTTCCTAAGCACAAGATCAAGCGCAAAAGAGGTTGTTAAGCACACGAACAATGCAAATTGAGGATGTTAAGCACACCATCAAGCGCAAATTAGGTTCCTAAGAACATGAACAAGTGCAAATGAGGTTCATTAGCACACGATCAAGTGCAAAAGGGGTTGTTGAGCACAGGATCAAGCGCAAATTAGTTTCCTAAGCACAAGAACAAGTGCAAATGAGGTTCATAAGCACAAGATCAAGTGCAAAAGAGGTTGTTAAGCATACGAACATCGCAAATTGAGGCTGTTAAGCACACAAACAGAGGCAAATGAGGTTCCTAAGCACAAGAACAAGTGCAAATGAGATTCACAAGCCCAAGATCACGCTCAAAAGTTGTTGTTGACCACTTGAACAACGCTAATTTAGGTTATTAAGCACACAAACAAGGGCAAATAAGGCTCCCAACCACAAGAACAAGTGAAAATGAGGTTCATAAGCACAAGATCAAGCGCAAAAGAGGCTGTTAAGCAAATGAACAACGCCAATTGAGGTTGTTTAGCACACAAACAAGGGCAAATTAGGTTCCTAAGCACAAAAACATGTGCAAATGAGGTTCATAAGAACAAGATCAAGTGCAAAAGAGGTTGTCAAGCACACGAATAACGCAAATTGAGGTTGTTAAGCACACAAATAACGGCAAATGAGGTTCCTAAGCACAAGAACAAGTCCAAATGAGATTCATAAGCACAAGATCACGCTCAAAAGTTGTTGTTAACCACATGAACAACGCTAATTTAGGTTATTAAGCACACAAACAAGGGCAAATAAGGTTCCCAAGCATAAGAACAAGTGAAAATGAGGTTCGTAAGCACAAGATCAAGCGCAAAAGAGGCTGTTAAGCAAACGAACAACGCCAATTGAGGTTGTTTAGCACACAAACAAGGGCAAATTAGGTTCCTAAGCTCAAAAACATGTGCAAATGAGGTTCATAAGAGCAAGATCAAGTGCAAAAGAGGTTGTCAAGCACACGAATAACGCAAATTGAGGTTGTTAAGCACACAAATAACGGCAAATGAGGTTCCTAAGCACAAGAACAAGTTCAAATGAGGTTCATAAGCACAAGATCAAGTGCAAAAGAGGTTGTCAAGCACACGAATAACGCAAATTGAGGTTGTTAAGCACACAAATAACGGCAAATGAGGTTCCTAAGCACAAGAACAAGTTCAAATGAGGTTCATAAGCACAAGAACAAGCGCAAAAGATATTGTTAAGCACACGAACAACACCAATTGAGGTTTCTTAAGCACACAAATAAGGGAAATGAGGTTCCTAAGCACAAGATCAAGCTCAAAAGATGTTGTTAAGCACATGAACAACGCTAATTGAGGTTACTAACCACACAAACAAGGGCAAATGAGGTTCCTAAGCACAAGAACATGTTCAAATGAGATTCATAAGCACAAGATCAAGCGCAATAGTGGTTGTTAAGCACACGAACAACGCCAATTGAGGTTGTTAAGCACACAAACAAGGGCAAATGAGGTTGCTAACCACAAGAACAAGTGCAAATGAGGTTCCTAAGCACAAGATCAAGCGCAAAAGAGGTTGTTAAGCACACGAACAACGCAAATTGAGGATGTTAAGCACACGATCAAGAGCAAATTAGGTTCCTAAGAACATGAACAAGTGCAAATGAGGTTCATTAGCACAAGATCAAGTGCAAAAGGGGTTGTTGAGCACAGGATCAAGCGCAAATTAGTTTCCTAAGCACAAGAACAGGTGCAAATGAGGTTCATAAGCACAAGATCAAGTGCAAAAGAGGTTGTTAAGCATACGAACATCGCAAATTGAGGCTGTTAAGCACACAAACAGAGGCAAATGAGGTTCCTAAGCACAAGAACAAGTGCAAATGAGATTCATAAGCACAAGATCACGCTCAAAAGTTGTTGTTGACCACATGAACAACGCTAATTTAGGTTATTAAGCACACAAACAAGGGCAAATAAGGCTCCCAAGCACAAGAACAAGTGAAAATGAGGTTCATAAGCACAAGATCAAGCGCAAAAGATGCTGTTAAGCAAATGAACAACGCCAATTGAGGTTGTTTAGCTCACAAACAAGGGCAAAT
Organism: Carex arenaria; assembly: GCA_964058825.1. NCBI lineage: Eukaryota > Viridiplantae > Streptophyta > Magnoliopsida > Poales > Cyperaceae > Carex > Carex arenaria. Next base: position 156,354 of record CAXKVW010000252.1, read on the forward strand.
TAGGTTCCTAAGCACAAAAACATGTGCAAATGAGGTTCATAAGAACAAGATCAAGTGCAAAAGAGGTTGTCAAGCACACGAATAACGCAAATTGAGGTTGTTAAGCACACAAATAACGGCAAATGAGGTTCCTAAGCACAAGATCAAGTTCAAATGAGGTTCAGAAGCACAAGATCAAGCGCAAAAGAGGTTGTTAAGCACATGAACAGCGCCAATTGAGGTTGTTAAGCACACAAACAAGGGCAAATGAAGTTACTAAGCAGAAGAACAGGTGGAAATGAGGAGCATAAGCACAAGATCAAGCGCAAAAGAGGTTGTTAAGCACACAAATAAGCGCAAATAAGGTTCCTAAGCACAAGAACTAGTTCAAATGAGGGTCATAAGCACAAGATCAAGCGCAAAAGAGGTTGTTAAGCACACGAACAACGTTAATTGAGGTTGTTAAACGCACAAACAAGGGCAAATGATGTTCCTAAGCACAAGAACAAGTGCAAATGAGGTTCATTAGCACAAGAACAAGCGCAAAAGATATTGTTAAGCACACGAACAACACCAATTGAGGTTGTTAAGCACACAAATAAGGGAAATGAGGTTCCTAAGCACAAGATCAAGCTCAAAAGATGTTGTTAAGCAATTGAACAACGCTAATTGAGGTTATTAACCACACAAACAAGGGCAAATGAGGTTCCTAAGCACAAGAACATGTTCAAATGAGATTCATAAGCACAAGAACAAGCGCAATAGTGGTTTTTAAGCACACGAACAACGCCAATTGAGGTTGTTAAGCACACAAACAAGGGCAAATGAGGTTCCTAAGCACAAGAACAAGTGCAAATGAGGTTCCTAAGCACAAGATCAAGCGCAAAAGAGGTTGTTAAGCACACGAACAATGCAAATTGAGGATGTTAAGCACACCATCAAGCGCAAATTAGGTTCCTAAGAACATGAACAAGTGCAAATGAGGTTCATTAGCACACGATCAAGTGCAAAAGGGGTTGTTGAGCACAGGATCAAGCGCAAATTAGTTTCCTAAGCACAAGAACAAGTGCAAATGAGGTTCATAAGCACAAGATCAAGTGCAAAAGAGGTTGTTAAGCATACGAACATCGCAAATTGAGGCTGTTAAGCACACAAACAGAGGCAAATGAGGTTCCTAAGCACAAGAACAAGTGCAAATGGGATTCACAATCCCAAGATCACGCTCAAAAGTTGTTGTTGACCACATGAACAACGCTAATTTAGGTTATTAAGCACACAAACAAGGGCAAATAAGGCTCCCAAGCACAAGAACAAGTGAAAATGAGGTTCATAAGCACAAGATCAAGCGCAAAAGAGGCTGTTAAGCAAATGAACAACGCCAATTGAGGTTGTTTAGCACACAAACAAGGGCAAATTAGGTTCCTAAGCACAAAAATATCTGCAAATGAGGTTCATAAGAACAAGATCAAGTGCAAAAGAGGTTGTCAAGCACACGAATAACGCAAATTGAGGTTGTTAAGCACACAAATAACGGCAAATGAAGTTCCTAAGCACAAGAACAAGTCCAAATGAGATTCATAGGCACAAGATCACGCTCCAAATGAGGTTCATAAGAACAAGATCAAGTGCAAAAGAGGTTGTCAAGCACACGAATAACGCAAATTGAGGTTGTTAAGCACACAAATAACGGCAAATGAAGTTCCTAAGCACAAGAACAAGTCCAAATGAGATTCATAAGCACAAGATCACGCTCAAAAGTTGTTGTTAACCACATGAACAACGCTAATTTAGGTTATTAAGCACACAAACAAGGGCAAATAAGGTTCCCAAGCATAAGAACAAGTGAAAATGAGGTTCGTAAGCACAAGATCAAGCGCAAAAGAGGCTGTTAAGCAAATGAACAACGCCAATTGAGGTTGTTTAGCACACAAACAAGGGCAAATTAGGTTCCTAAGCACAAAAACATGTGCAAATGAGGTTCATAAGAGCAAGATCAAGTGCAAAAGAGGTTGTCAAGCACACGAATAACGCAAATTGAGGTTGTTAAGCACACAAATAACGGCAAATGAGGTTCCTAAGCACAAGAACAAGTTCAAATGAGGTTCATAAGCACATGATCAAGTGCAAAAGAGGTTGTCAAGCACACGAATAACGCAAATTGAGGTTGTTAAGCACACAAATAACGGAAAATGAGGTTCCTAAGCACAAGAACAAGTTCAAATGAGGTTCATAAGCACAAGAACAAGCGCAAAAGATATTGTTAAGCACACGAACAACACCAATTGAGGTTTCTTAAGCACACAAATAAGGGAAATGAGGTTCCTAAGCACAACAAGATCAAGCTCAAAAGAAGTTGTTAAGCACATGAACAACGCTAATTGAGGTTACTAACCACACAAACAAGGGCAAATGAGGTTCCTATGCACAAGAACATGTTCAAATGAGATTCATAAGCACAAGATCAAGCGCAATAGTGGTTGTTAAGCACACGAACAACGCCAATTGAGGTTGTTAAGCACACAAACAAGGGCAAATGAGGTTGCTAACCACAAGAACAAGTACAAATGAGGTTCCTAAGCACAAGATCAAGCGCAAAAGAGGTTGTTAAGCACACGAACAACGCAAATTGAGGATGTTAAGCACACGATCAAGAGCAAATTAGGTTCCTAAGAACATGAACAAGTGCAAATGGGGTTCATTAGCACAAGATCAAGTGCAAAAGGGGTTGTTGAGCACAGGATCAAGTGCAAATTAGTTTCCTAAGCACAAGAACAAGTGCAAATGAGGTTCATAAGCACAAGATCAAGTCCAAAAGAGGTTGTTAAGCATACGAACATCGCAAATTGAGGCTGTTAAGCACACAAACAGAGGCAAATGAGGTTCCTAAGCACAAGAACAAGTGCAAATGAGATTCACAAGCACAAGATCACGCTGAAAAGTTGTTGTTGACCACATGAACAACGCTAATTTAGGTTATTAAGCACACAAACAAGGGCAAATAAGGCTCCCAACCACAAGAACAAGTGAAAATGAGGTTCAGAAGCACAAGATCAAGCGCAAAAGATGCTGTTAAGCAAATGAACAACGCCAATTGAGGTTGTTTAGCACACCAACAAGGGCAAATTAGGTTCCTAAGCACAAAAACATGTGCAAATGAGGTTCATAAGAACAAGATCAAGTGCAAAAGAGGTTGTCAAGCACACAAATAACGCAAATTGAGGTTGTTAAGCACACAAATAATGGCAAATGAGGTTCCTAAGCACAAGAACAAGTCCAAATGAGATTCATAAGCACAAGATCACGCTCAAAAGTTGTTGTTAACCACATGAACAACGCTAATTTAGGTTATTAACCACACAAACAAGGGCAAATAAGGTTCCCAAGCATAAGAACAAGTGAAAATGAGGTTCGTAAGCACAAGATCAAGCGCAAAAGAGGCTGTTAAGCAAATGAACAATGCCAATTGAGGTTGTTTAGCACACAAACAAGGGCAAATGAGACTGCTAACCACAAGAACAAGTGCAAATGAGGTTCATAAGCACAAGATCAAGCGCAAAAGAGGTTGTTAAGCACACGAACAACGCAAATTGAGGATGTTAAGCACACGATCAAGAGCAAATTATGTTCCTAAGAACATGAACAAGTGCAAATGAGGTTCATTAGCACAATATCAAGTGCAAAAGGGGTTGTTGAGCACAGGATCAAGCGCAAATTAGTTTCCTAAGCACAAGAACAAGTGCAAATGAGGTTCATAAGCACAAGATCAAGTGCAAAAGAGGTTGTTAAGCATACGAACATCGCAAATTGAGGCTGTTAAGCACACAAACAGAGGCAAATGAGGTTCCTAAGCACAAGAACAAGTGCAAATGAGATTCACAAGCCCAAGATCACACTCAAAAGTTGTTGTTGACCACATGAACAACGCTAATTTAGGTTATTAAGCACACAAACAAGGGCAAATAAGGCTCCCAAGCACAAGAACAAGTGAAAATGAGGTTCATAAGCACAAGATCAAGCGCAAAAGAGGCTGTTAAGCAAATGAACAACGCCAATTGAGGTTGTTTAGCACACAAACAGGGGCAAATGAGGTTGCTAACCACAAGAACAAGTGCAAATGAGGTTCATAAGCACAAGATCAAGCGCAAAAGAGGTTGTTAAGCACACGAACAACGCAAATTGAGGATGTTAAGCACACGATCAAGAGCAAATTATGTTCAGAACATAAACAAGTGCAAATGAGGTTCATTAGCACAATATCAAGTGCAAATGGGTTTGTTGAGCACAGGATCAAGCGCAAATTAGTTTCCTAAGCACAAGAACAAGTGCAAATGAGGTTCATAAGCACAAGATCATGTGCAAAAGAGGTTGTTAAGCATACGAACATCGCAAATTGAGGCTGTTAAGCACACAAACAGAGGCAAATGTGGTTCCTAAGCACAAGAACAAGTGCAAATGAGATTCACAAGCCCATGATCACGCTCAAAAGTTGTTGTTGACCACATGAACAACGCTAATTTAGGTTATTAAGCACACAAACAAGGGCAAATAAGGCTCCCAAGCACAAGAACAAGTGAAAATGAGGTTCATAAGCACAAGATCAAGCGCAAAAGAGGCTGTTAAGCAAATGAACAACGCCAATTGAGGTTGTTTAGCACACAAACAAGGGCAAATTAGGTTCCTAAGCACAAAAACATGTGCAAATGAGGTTCATAAGAACAAGATCAAGTGCAAAAGAGGTTGTCAAGCACACGAATAACGCAAATTGAGGTTGTTAAGCACACAAATAACGGCAAATGAGGTTCCTAAGCACAAGAACAAGTCCAAATGAGATTCATAAGCACAAGATCACGCTCAAAAGTTGTTGTTAACCACATGAACAACGCTAATTTAGGTTATTAAGCACACAAACAAGGGCAAATAAGGTTCCCAAGCATAAGAACAAGTGAAAATGAGGTTCGTAAGCACAAGATCAAGCGCAAAAGAGGCTGTTAAGCAAACGAACAACGCCAATTGAGGTTGTTTAGCACACAAACAAGGGCAAATTAGGTTCCTAAGCTCAAAAACATGTGCAAATGAGGTTCATAAGAGCAAGATCAAGTGCAAAAGAGGTTGTCAAGCACACGAATAACGCAAATTGAGGTTGTTAAGCACACAAATAACGGCAAATGAGGTTCCTAAGCACAAGAACAAGTTCAAATGAGGTTCATAAGCACAAGATCAAGTGCAAAAGAGGTTGTCAAGCACACGAATAACGCAAATTGAGGTTGTTAAGCACACAAATAACGGCAAATGAGGTTCCTAAGCACAAGAACAAGTTCAAATGAGGTTCATAAGCACAAGAACAAGCGCAAAAGATATTGTTCAGCACACGAACAACACCAATTGAGGTTTCTTAAGCACACAAATAAGGGAAATGAGGTTCCTAAGCACAAGATCAAGCTCAAAAGATGTTGTTAAGCACATGAACAACGCTAATTGAGGTTACTAACCACACAAACAAGGGCAAATGAGGTTCCTAAGCACAAGAACATGTTCAAATGAGATTCATAAGCACAAGATCAAGCGCAATAGTGGTTGTTAAGCACACGAACAACGCCAATTGAGGTTGTTAAGCACACAAACAAGGGCAAATGAGGTTGCTAAACACAAGAACAAGTGCAAATGAGGTTCCTAAGCACAAGATCAAGCGCAAAAGAGGTTGTTAAGCACACGAACAACGCAAATTGAGGATGTTAAGCACACGATCAAGAGCAAATTAGGTTCCTAAGAACATGAACAAGTGCAAATGAGGTTCATTAGCACAAGATCAAGTGCAAAAGGGGTTGTTGAGCACAGGATCAAGCGGAAATTAGTTTCCTAAGCACAAGAACAGGTGCAAATGAGGTTCATAAGCACAAGATCAAGTGCAAAAGAGGTTGTTAAGCATACGAACATCGCAAATTGAGGCTGTTAAGCACACAAACAGAGGCAAATGAGGTTCCTAAGCACAAGAACAAGTGCAAATGAGATTCATAAGCACAAGATCACGCTCAAAAGTTGTTGTTGACCACATGAACAACGCTAATTTAGGTTATTAAGCACACAAACAAGGGCAAATAAGGCTCCCAAGCACAAGAACAAGTGAAAATGAGGTTCATAAGCACAAGATCAAGCGCAAAAGATGCTGTTAAGCAAATGAACAACGCCAATTGAGGTTGTTTAGCTCACAAACAAGGGCAAATTAGGTTCCTAAGCACAAAAACATGTGCAAATGAGGTTCATAAGAACAAGATCAAGTGCAAAAGAGGTTGTCAAGCACACGAATAACGCAAATTGAGGTTGTTAAGCACACAAATAACGGCAAATGAGGTTCCTAAGCACAAGATCAAGTTCAAATGAGGTTCAGAAGCACAAGATCAAGCGCAAAAGAGGTTGTTAAGCACATGAACAGCGCCAATTGAGGTTGTTAAGCACACAAACAAGGGCAAATGAAGTTACTAAGCAGAAGAACAGGTGCAAATGAGGAGCATAAGCACAAGATCAAGCGCAAAAGAGGTTGTTAAGCACACAAATAAGCGCAAATAAGGTTCCTAAGCACAAGAACTAGTTCAAATGAGGGTCATAAGCACAAGATCAAGCGCAAAAGAGGTTGTTAAGCACACGAACAACGTTAATTGAGGTTGTTAAACGCACAAACAAGGGCAAATGATGTTCCTAAGCACAAGAACAAGTGCAAATGAGGTTCATTAGCACAAGAACAAGCGCAAAAGATATTGTTAAGCACACGAACAACACCAATTGAGGTTGTTAAGCACACAAATAAGGGAAATGAGGTTCCTAAGCACAAGATCAAGCTCAAAAGATGTTGTTAAGCAATTGAACAACGCTAATTGAGGTTATTAACCACACAAACAAGGGCAAATGAGGTTCCTAAGCACAAGAACATGTTCAAATGAGATTCATAAGCACAAGAACAAGCGCAATAGTGGTTTTTAAGCACACGAACAACGCCAATTGAGGTTGTTAAGCACACAAACAAGGGCAAATGAGGTTCCTAAGCACAAGAACAAGTGCAAATGAGGTTCCTAAGCACAAGATCAAGCGCAAAAGAGGTTGTTAAGCACACGAACAATGCAAATTGAGGATGTTAAGCACACCATCAAGCGCAAATTAGGTTCCTAAGAACATGAACAAGTGCAAATGAGGTTCATTAGCACACGATCAAGTGCAAAAGGGGTTGTTGAGCACAGGATCAAGCGCAAATTAGTTTCCTAAGCACAAGAACAAGTGCAAATGAGGTTCATAAGCACAAGATCAAGTGCAAAAGAGGTTGTTAAGCATACGAACATCGCAAATTGAGGCTGTTAAGCACACAAACAGAGGCAAATGAGGTTCCTAAGCACAAGAACAAGTGCAAATGGGATTCACAATCCCAAGATCACGCTCAAAAGTTGTTGTTGACCACATGAACAACGCTAATTTAGGTTATTAAGCACACAAACAAGGGCAAATAAGGCTCCCAAGCACAAGAACAAGTGAAAATGAGGTTCATAAGCACAAGATCAAGCGCAAAAGAGGCTGTTAAGCAAATGAACAACGCCAATTGAGGTTGTTTAGCACACAAACAAGGGCAAATTAGGTTCCTAAGCACAAAAATATCTGCAAATGAGGTTCATAAGAACAAGATCAAGTGCAAAAGAGGTTGTCAAGCACACGAATAACGCAAATTGAGGTTGTTAAGCACACAAATAACGGCAAATGAAGTTCCTAAGCACAAGAACAAGTCCAAATGAGATTCATAGGCACAAGATCACGCTCCAAATGAGGTTCATAAGAACAAGATCAAGTGCAAAAGAGGTTGTCAAGCACACGAATAACGCAAATTGAGGTTGTTAAGCACACAAATAACGGCAAATGAAGTTCCTAAGCACAAGAACAAGTCCAAATGAGATTCATAAGCACAAGATCACGCTCAAAAGTTGTTGTTAACCACATGAACAACGCTAATTTAGGTTATTAAGCACACAAACAAGGGCAAATAAGGTTCCCAAGCATAAGAACAAGTGAAAATGAGGTTCGTAAGCACAAGATCAAGCGCAAAAGAGGCTGTTAAGCAAATGAACAACGCCAATTGAGGTTGTTTAGCACACAAACAAGGGCAAATTAGGTTCCTAAGCACAAAAACATGTGCAAATGAGGTTCATAAGAGCAAGATCAAGTGCAAAAGAGGTTGTCAAGCACACGAATAACGCAAATTGAGGTTGTTAAGCACACAAATAACGGCAAATGAGGTTCCTAAGCACAAGAACAAGTTCAAATGAGGTTCATAAGCACATGATCAAGTGCAAAAGAGGTTGTCAAGCACACGAATAACGCAAATTGAGGTTGTTAAGCACACAAATAACGGAAAATGAGGTTCCTAAGCACAAGAACAAGTTCAAATGAGGTTCATAAGCACAAGAACAAGCGCAAAAGATATTGTTAAGCACACGAACAACACCAATTGAGGTTTCTTAAGCACACAAATAAGGGAAATGAGGTTCCTAAGCACAACAAGATCAAGCTCAAAAGAAGTTGTTAAGCACATGAACAACGCTAATTGAGGTTACTAACCACACAAACAAGGGCAAATGAGGTTCCTATGCACAAGAACATGTTCAAATGAGATTCATAAGCACAAGATCAAGCGCAATAGTGGTTGTTAAGCACACGAACAACGCCAATTGAGGTTGTTAAGCACACAAACAAGGGCAAATGAGGTTGCTAACCACAAGAACAAGTACAAATGAGGTTCCTAAGCACAAGATCAAGCGCAAAAGAGGTTGTTAAGCACACGAACAACGCAAATTGAGGATGTTAAGCACACGATCAAGAGCAAATTAGGTTCCTAAGAACATGAACAAGTGCAAATGGGGTTCATTAGCACAAGATCAAGTGCAAAAGGGGTTGTTGAGCACAGGATCAAGTGCAAATTAGTTTCCTAAGCACAAGAACAAGTGCAAATGAGGTTCATAAGCACAAGATCAAGTCCAAAAGAGGTTGTTAAGCATACGAACATCGCAAATTGAGGCTGTTAAGCACACAAACAGAGGCAAATGAGGTTCCTAAGCACAAGAACAAGTGCAAATGAGATTCACAAGCACAAGATCACGCTGAAAAGTTGTTGTTGACCACATGAACAACGCTAATTTAGGTTATTAAGCACACAAACAAGGGCAAATAAGGCTCCCAACCACAAGAACAAGTGAAAATGAGGTTCAGAAGCACAAGATCAAGCGCAAAAGATGCTGTTAAGCAAATGAACAACGCCAATTGAGGTTGTTTAGCACACCAACAAGGGCAAATTAGGTTCCTAAGCACAAAAACATGTGCAAATGAGGTTCATAAGAACAAGATCAAGTGCAAAAGAGGTTGTCAAGCACACAAATAACGCAAATTGAGGTTGTTAAGCACACAAATAATGGCAAATGAGGTTCCTAAGCACAAGAACAAGTCCAAATGAGATTCATAAGCACAAGATCACGCTCAAAAGTTGTTGTTAACCACATGAACAACGCTAATTTAGGTTATTAACCACACAAACAAGGGCAAATAAGGTTCCCAAGCATAAGAACAAGTGAAAATGAGGTTCGTAAGCACAAGATCAAGCGCAAAAGAGGCTGTTAAGCAAATGAACAATGCCAATTGAGGTTGTTTAGCACACAAACAAGGGCAAATGAGACTGCTAACCACAAGAACAAGTGCAAATGAGGTTCATAAGCACAAGATCAAGCGCAAAAGAGGTTGTTAAGCACACGAACAACGCAAATTGAGGATGTTAAGCACACGATCAAGAGCAAATTATGTTCCTAAGAACATGAACAAGTGCAAATGAGGTTCATTAGCACAATATCAAGTGCAAAAGGGGTTGTTGAGCACAGGATCAAGCGCAAATTAGTTTCCTAAGCACAAGAACAAGTGCAAATGAGGTTCATAAGCACAAGATCAAGTGCAAAAGAGGTTGTTAAGCATACGAACATCGCAAATTGAGGCTGTTAAGCACACAAACAGAGGCAAATGAGGTTCCTAAGCACAAGAACAAGTGCAAATGAGATTCACAAGCCCAAGATCACGCTCAAAAGTTGTTGTTGACCACATGAACAACGCTAATTTAGGTTATTAAGCACACAAACAAGGGCAAATAAGGCTCCCAAGCACAAGAACAAGTGAAAATGAGGTTCATAAGCACAAGATCAAGCGCAAAAGAGGCTGTTAAGCAAATGAACAACGCCAATTGAGGTTGTTTAGCACACAAACAGGGGCAAATGAGGTTGCTAACCACAAGAACAAGTGCAAATGAGGTTCATAAGCACAAGATCAAGCGCAAAAGAGGTTGTTAAGCACACGAACAACGCAAATTGAGGATGTTAAGCACACGATCAAGAGCAAATTATGTTCAGAACATAAACAAGTGCAAATGAGGTTCATTAGCACAATATCAAGTGCAAATGGGTTTGTTGAGCACAGGATCAAGCGCAAATTAGTTTCCTAAGCACAAGAACAAGTGCAAATGAGGTTCATAAGCACAAGATCATGTGCAAAAGAGGTTGTTAAGCATACGAACATCGCAAATTGAGGCTGTTAAGCACACAAACAGAGGCAAATGTGGTTCCTAAGCACAAGAACAAGTGCAAATGAGATTCACAAGCCCAAGATCACGCTCAAAAGTTGTTGTTGACCACATGAACAACGCTAATTTAGGTTATTAAGCACACAAACAAGGGCAAATAAGGCTCCCAAGCACAAGAACAAGTGAAAATGAGGTTCATAAGCACAAGATCAAGCGCAAAAGAGGCTGTTAAGCAAATGAACAACGCCAATTGAGGTTGTTTAGCACACAAACAAGGGCAAATTAGGTTCCTAAGCACAAAAACATGTGCAAATGAGGTTCATAAGAACAAGATCAAGTGCAAAAGAGGTTGTCAAGCACACGAATAACGCAAATTGAGGTTGTTAAGCACACAAATAACGGCAAATGAGGTTCCTAAGCACAAGAACAAGTCCAAATGAGATTCATAAGCACAAGATCACGCTCAAAAGTTGTTGTTAACCACATGAACAACGCTAATTTAGGTTATTAAGCACACAAACAAGGGCAAATAAGGTTCCCAAGCATAAGAACAAGTGAAAATGAGGTTCGTAAGCACAAGATCAAGCGCAAAAGAGGCTGTTAAGCAAACGAACAACGCCAATTGAGGTTGTTTAGCACACAAACAAGGGCAAATTAGGTTCCTAAGCTCAAAAACATGTGCAAATGAGGTTCATAAGAGCAAGATCAAGTGCAAAAGAGGTTGTCAAGCACACGAATAACGCAAATTGAGGTTGTTAAGCACACAAATAACGGCAAATGAGGTTCCTAAGCACAAGAACAAGTTCAAATGAGGTTCATAAGCACAAGATCAAGTGCAAAAGAGGTTGTCAAGCACACGAATAACGCAAATTGAGGTTGTTAAGCACACAAATAACGGCAAATGAGGTTCCTAAGCACAAGAACAAGTTCAAATGAGGTTCATAAGCACAAGAACAAGCGCAAAAGATATTGTTCAGCACACGAACAACACCAATTGAGGTTTCTTAAGCACACAAATAAGGGAAATGAGGTTCCTAAGCACAAGATCAAGCTCAAAAGATGTTGTTAAGCACATGAACAACGCTAATTGAGGTTACTAACCACACAAACAAGGGCAAATGAGGTTCCTAAGCACAAGAACATGTTCAAATGAGATTCATAAGCACAAGATCAAGCGCAATAGTGGTTGTTAAGCACACGAACAACGCCAATTGAGGTTGTTAAGCACACAAACAAGGGCAAATGAGGTTGCTAAACACAAGAACAAGTGCAAATGAGGTTCCTAAGCACAAGATCAAGCGCAAAAGAGGTTGTTAAGCACACGAACAACGCAAATTGAGGATGTTAAGCACACGATCAAGAGCAAATTAGGTTCCTAAGAACATGAACAAGTGCAAATGAGGTTCATTAGCACAAGATCAAGTGCAAAAGGGGTTGTTGAGCACAGGATCAAGCGGAAATTAGTTTCCTAAGCACAAGAACAGGTGCAAATGAGGTTCATAAGCACAAGATCAAGTGCAAAAGAGGTTGTTAAGCATACGAACATCGCAAATTGAGGCTGTTAAGCACACAAACAGAGGCAAATGAGGTTCCTAAGCACAAGAACAAGTGCAAATGAGATTCATAAGCACAAGATCACGCTCAAAAGTTGTTGTTGACCACATGAACAACGCTAATTTAGGTTATTAAGCACACAAACAAGGGCAAATAAGGCTCCCAAGCACAAGAACAAGTGAAAATGAGGTTCATAAGCACAAGATCAAGCGCAAAAGATGCTGTTAAGCAAATGAACAACGCCAATTGAGGTTGTTTAGCTCACAAACAAGGGCAAATTAGGTTCCTAAGCACAAAAACATGTGCAAATGAGGTTCATAAGAACAAGATCAAGTGCAAAAGAGGTTGTCAAGCACACGAATAACGCAAATTGAGGTTGTTAAGCACACAAATAACGGCAAATGAGGTTCCTAAGCACAAGATCAAGTTCAAATGAGGTTCAGAAGCACAAGATCAAGCGCAAAAGAGGTTGTTAAGCACATGAACAGCGCCAATTGAGGTTGTTAAGCACACAAACAAGGGCAAATGAAGTTACTAAGCAGAAGAACAGGTGCAAATGAGGAGCATAAGCACAAGATCAAGCGCAAAAGAGGTTGTTAAGCACACAAATAAGCGCAAATAAGGTTCCTAAGCACAAGAACTAGTTCAAATGAGGGTCATAAGCACAAGATCAAGCGCAAAAGAGGTTGTTAAGCACACGAACAACGTTAATTGAGGTTGTTAAACGCACAAACAAGGGCAAATGATGTTCCTAAGCACAAGAACAAGTGCAAATGAGGTTCATTAGCACAAGAACAAGCGCAAAAGATATTGTTAAGCACACGAACAACACCAATTGAGGTTGTTAAGCACACAAATAAGGGAAATGAGGTTCCTAAGCACAAGATCAAGCTCAAAAGATGTTGTTAAGCAATTGAACAACGCTAATTGAGGTTATTAACCACACAAACAAGGGCAAATGAGGTTCCTAAGCACAAGAACATGTTCAAATGAGATTCATAAGCACAAGAACAAGCGCAATAGTGGTTTTTAAGCACACGAACAACGCCAATTGAGGTTGTTAAGCACACAAACAAGGGCAAATGAGGTTCCTAAGCACAAGAACAAGTGCAAATGAGGTTCCTAAGCACAAGATCAAGCGCAAAAGAGGTTGTTAAGCACACGAACAATGCAAATTGAGGATGTTAAGCACACCATCAAGCGCAAATTAGGTTCCTAAGAACATGAACAAGTGCAAATGAGGTTCATTAGCACACGATCAAGTGCAAAAGGGGTTGTTGAGCACAGGATCAAGCGCAAATTAGTTTCCTAAGCACAAGAACAAGTGCAAATGAGGTTCATAAGCACAAGATCAAGTGCAAAAGAGGTTGTTAAGCATACGAACATCGCAAATTGAGGCTGTTAAGCACACAAACAGAGGCAAATGAGGTTCCTAAGCACAAGAACAAGTGCAAATGAGATTCACAAGCCCAAGATCACGCTCAAAAGTTGTTGTTGACCACTTGAACAACGCTAATTTAGGTTATTAAGCACACAAACAAGGGCAAATAAGGCTCCCAACCACAAGAACAAGTGAAAATGAGGTTCATAAGCACAAGATCAAGCGCAAAAGAGGCTGTTAAGCAAATGAACAACGCCAATTGAGGTTGTTTAGCACACAAACAAGGGCAAATTAGGTTCCTAAGCACAAAAACATGTGCAAATGAGGTTCATAAGAACAAGATCAAGTGCAAAAGAGGTTGTCAAGCACACGAATAACGCAAATTGAGGTTGTTAAGCACACAAATAACGGCAAATGAGGTTCCTAAGCACAAGAACAAGTCCAAATGAGATTCATAAGCACAAGATCACGCTCAAAAGTTGTTGTTAACCACATGAACAACGCTAATTTAGGTTATTAAGCACACAAACAAGGGCAAATAAGGTTCCCAAGCATAAGAACAAGTGAAAATGAGGTTCGTAAGCACAAGATCAAGCGCAAAAGAGGCTGTTAAGCAAACGAACAACGCCAATTGAGGTTGTTTAGCACACAAACAAGGGCAAATTAGGTTCCTAAGCTCAAAAACATGTGCAAATGAGGTTCATAAGAGCAAGATCAAGTGCAAAAGAGGTTGTCAAGCACACGAATAACGCAAATTGAGGTTGTTAAGCACACAAATAACGGCAAATGAGGTTCCTAAGCACAAGAACAAGTTCAAATGAGGTTCATAAGCACAAGATCAAGTGCAAAAGAGGTTGTCAAGCACACGAATAACGCAAATTGAGGTTGTTAAGCACACAAATAACGGCAAATGAGGTTCCTAAGCACAAGAACAAGTTCAAATGAGGTTCATAAGCACAAGAACAAGCGCAAAAGATATTGTTAAGCACACGAACAACACCAATTGAGGTTTCTTAAGCACACAAATAAGGGAAATGAGGTTCCTAAGCACAAGATCAAGCTCAAAAGATGTTGTTAAGCACATGAACAACGCTAATTGAGGTTACTAACCACACAAACAAGGGCAAATGAGGTTCCTAAGCACAAGAACATGTTCAAATGAGATTCATAAGCACAAGATCAAGCGCAATAGTGGTTGTTAAGCACACGAACAACGCCAATTGAGGTTGTTAAGCACACAAACAAGGGCAAATGAGGTTGCTAACCACAAGAACAAGTGCAAATGAGGTTCCTAAGCACAAGATCAAGCGCAAAAGAGGTTGTTAAGCACACGAACAACGCAAATTGAGGATGTTAAGCACACGATCAAGAGCAAATTAGGTTCCTAAGAACATGAACAAGTGCAAATGAGGTTCATTAGCACAAGATCAAGTGCAAAAGGGGTTGTTGAGCACAGGATCAAGCGGAAATTAGTTTCCTAAGCACAAGAACAGGTGCAAATGAGGTTCATAAGCACAAGATCAAGTGCAAAAGAGGTTGTTAAGCATACGAACATCGCAAATTGAGGCTGTTAAGCACACAAACAGAGGCAAATGAGGTTCCTAAGCACAAGAACAAGTGCAAATGAGATTCATAAGCACAAGATCACGCTCAAAAGTTGTTGTTGACCACATGAACAACGCTAATTTAGGTTATTAAGCACACAAACAAGGGCAAATAAGGCTCCCAAGCACAAGAACAAGTGAAAATGAGGTTCATAAGCACAAGATCAAGCGCAAAAGATGCTGTTAAGCAAATGAACAACGCCAATTGAGGTTGTTTAGCTCACAAACAAGGGCAAATTAGGTTCCTAAGCACAAAAACATGTGCAAATGAGGTTCATAAGAACAAGATCAAGTGCAAAAGAGGTTGTCAAGCACACGAATAACGCAAATTGAGGTTGTTAAGCACACAAATAACGGCAAATGAGGTTCCTAAGCACAAGATCAAGTTCAAATGAGGTTCAGAAGCACAAGATCAAGCGCAAAAGAGGTTGTTAAGCACATGAACAGCGCCAATTGAGGTTGTTAAGCACACAAACAAGGGCAAATGAAGTTACTAAGCAGAAGAACAGGTGCAAATGAGGAGCATAAGCACAAGATCAAGCGCAAAAGAGGTTGTTAAGCACACAAATAAGCGCAAATAAGGTTCCTAAGCACAAGAACTAGTTCAAATGAGGGTCATAAGCACAAGATCAAGCGCAAAAGAGGTTGTTAAGCACACGAACAACGTTAATTGAGGTTGTTAAACGCACAAACAAGGGCAAATGATGTTCCTAAGCACAAGAACAAGTGCAAATGAGGTTCATTAGCACAAGAACAAGCGCAAAAGATATTGTTAAGCACACGAACAACACCAATTGAGGTTGTTAAGCACACAAATAAGGGAAATGAGGTTCCTAAGCACAAGATCAAGCTCAAAAGATGTTGTTAAGCAATTGAACAACGCTAATTGAGGTTATTAACCACACAAACAAGGGCAAATGAGGTTCCTAAGCACAAGAACATGTTCAAATGAGATTCATAAGCACAAGAACAAGCGCAATAGTGGTTTTTAAGCACACGAACAACGCCAATTGAGGTTGTTAAGCACACAAACAAGGGCAAATGAGGTTCCTAAGCACAAGAACAAGTGCAAATGAGGTTCCTAAGCACAAGATCAAGCGCAAAAGAGGTTGTTAAGCACACGAACAATGCAAATTGAGGATGTTAAGCACACCATCAAGCGCAAATTAGGTTCCTAAGAACATGAACAAGTGCAAATGAGGTTCATTAGCACACGATCAAGTGCAAAAGGGGTTGTTGAGCACAGGATCAAGCGCAAATTAGTTTCCTAAGCACAAGAACAAGTGCAAATGAGGTTCATAAGCACAAGATCAAGTGCAAAAGAGGTTGTTAAGCATACGAACATCGCAAATTGAGGCTGTTAAGCACACAAACAGAGGCAAATGAGGTTCCTAAGCACAAGAACAAGTGCAAATGGGATTCACAATCCCAAGATCACGCTCAAAAGTTGTTGTTGACCACATGAACAACGCTAATTTAGGTTATTAAGCACACAAACAAGGGCAAATAAGGCTCCCAAGCACAAGAACAAGTGAAAATGAGGTTCATAAGCACAAGATCAAGCGCAAAAGAGGCTGTTAAGCAAATGAACAACGCCAATTGAGGTTGTTTAGCACACAAACAAGGGCAAATTAGGTTCCTAAGCACAAAAATATCTGCAAATGAGGTTCATAAGAACAAGATCAAGTGCAAAAGAGGTTGTCAAGCACACGAATAACGCAAATTGAGGTTGTTAAGCACACAAATAACGGCAAATGAAGTTCCTAAGCACAAGAACAAGTCCAAATGAGATTCATAGGCACAAGATCACGCTCCAAATGAGGTTCATAAGAACAAGATCAAGTGCAAAAGAGGTTGTCAAGCACACGAATAACGCAAATTGAGGTTGTTAAGCACACAAATAACGGCAAATGAAGTTCCTAAGCACAAGAACAAGTCCAAATGAGATTCATAAGCACAAGATCACGCTCAAAAGTTGTTGTTAACCACATGAACAACGCTAATTTAGGTTATTAAGCACACAAACAAGGGCAAATAAGGTTCCCAAGCATAAGAACAAGTGAAAATGAGGTTCGTAAGCACAAGATCAAGCGCAAAAGAGGCTGTTAAGCAAATGAACAACGCCAATTGAGGTTGTTTAGCACACAAACAAGGGCAAATTAGGTTCCTAAGCACAAAAACATGTGCAAATGAGGTTCATAAGAGCAAGATCAAGTGCAAAAGAGGTTGTCAAGCACACGAATAACGCAAATTGAGGTTGTTAAGCACACAAATAACGGCAAATGAGGTTCCTAAGCACAAGAACAAGTTCAAATGAGGTTCATAAGCACATGATCAAGTGCAAAAGAGGTTGTCAAGCACACGAATAACGCAAATTGAGGTTGTTAAGCACACAAATAACGGAAAATGAGGTTCCTAAGCACAAGAACAAGTTCAAATGAGGTTCATAAGCACAAGAACAAGCGCAAAAGATATTGTTAAGCACACGAACAACACCAATTGAGGTTTCTTAAGCACACAAATAAGGGAAATGAGGTTCCTAAGCACAAGATCAAGCTCAAAAGAAGTTGTTAAGCACATGAACAACGCTAATTGAGGTTACTAACCACACAAACAAGGGCAAATGAGGTTCCTATGCACAAGAACATGTTCAAATGAGATTCATAAGCACAAGATCAAGCGCAATAGTGGTTGTTAAGCACACGAACAACGCCAATTGAGGTTGTTAAGCACACAAACAAGGGCAAATGAGGTTGCTAACCACAAGAACAAGTACAAATGAGGTTCCTAAGCACAAGATCAAGCGCAAAAGAGGTTGTTAAGCACACGAACAACGCAAATTGAGGATGTTAAGCACACGATCAAGAGCAAATTAGGTTCCTAAGAACATGAACAAGTGCAAATGGGGTTCATTAGCACAAGATCAAGTGCAAAAGGGGTTGTTGAGCACAGGATCAAGTGCAAATTAGTTTCCTAAGCACAAGAACAAGTGCAAATGAGGTTCATAAGCACAAGATCAAGTCCAAAAGAGGTTGTTAAGCATACGAACATCGCAAATTGAGGCTGTTAAGCACACAAACAGAGGCAAATGAGGTTCCTAAGCACAAGAACAAGTGCAAATGAGATTCACAAGCACAAGATCACGCTGAAAAGTTGTTGTTGACCACATGAACAACGCTAATTTAGGTTATTAAGCACACAAACAAGGGCAAATAAGGCTCCCAACCACAAGAACAAGTGAAAATGAGGTTCAGAAGCACAAGATCAAGCGCAAAAGATGCTGTTAAGCAAATGAACAACGCCAATTGAGGTTGTTTAGCACACCAACAAGGGCAAATTAGGTTCCTAAGCACAAAAACATGTGCAAATGAGGTTCATAAGAACAAGATCAAGTGCAAAAGAGGTTGTCAAGCACACAAATAACGCAAATTGAGGTTGTTAAGCACACAAATAATGGCAAATGAGGTTCCTAAGCACAAGAACAAGTCCAAATGAGATTCATAAGCACAAGATCACGCTCAAAAGTTGTTGTTAACCACATGAACAACGCTAATTTAGGTTATTAACCACACAAACAAGGGCAAATAAGGTTCCCAAGCATAAGAACAAGTGAAAATGAGGTTCGTAAGCACAAGATCAAGCGCAAAAGAGGCTGTTAAGCAAATGAACAATGCCAATTGAGGTTGTTTAGCACACAAACAAGGGCAAATGAGACTGCTAACCACAAGAACAAGTGCAAATGAGGTTCATAAGCACAAGATCAAGCGCAAAAGAGGTTGTTAAGCACACGAACAACGCAAATTGAGGATGTTAAGCACACGATCAAGAGCAAATTATGTTCCTAAGAACATGAACAAGTGCAAATGAGGTTCATTAGCACAATATCAAGTGCAAAAGGGGTTGTTGAGCACAGGATCAAGCGCAAATTAGTTTCCTAAGCACAAGAACAAGTGCAAATGAGGTTCATAAGCACAAGATCAAGTGCAAAAGAGGTTGTTAAGCATACGAACATCGCAAATTGAGGCTGTTAAGCACACAAACAGAGGCAAATGAGGTTCCTAAGCACAAGAACAAGTGCAAATGAGATTCACAAGCCCAAGATCACGCTCAAAAGTTGTTGTTGACCACATGAACAACGCTAATTTAGGTTATTAAGCACACAAACAAGGGCAAATAAGGCTCCCAAGCACAAGAACAAGTGAAAATGAGGTTCATAAGCACAAGATCAAGCGCAAAAGAGGCTGTTAAGCAAATGAACAACGCCAATTGAGGTTGTTTAGCACACAAACAGGGGCAAATGAGGTTGCTAACCACAAGAACAAGTGCAAATGAGGTTCATAAGCACAAGATCAAGCGCAAAAGAGGTTGTTAAGCACACGAACAACGCAAATTGAGGATGTTAAGCACACGATCAAGAGCAAATTATGTTCCTAAGAACATAAACAAGTGCAAATGAGGTTCATTAGCACAATATCAAGTGCAAATGGGTTTGTTGAGCACAGGATCAAGCGCAAATTAGTTTCCTAAGCACAAGAACAAGTGCAAATGAGGTTCATAAGCACAAGATCATGTGCAAAAGAGGTTGTTAAGCATACGAACATCGCAAATTGAGGCTGTTAAGCACACAAACAGAGGCAAATGTGGTTCCTAAGCACAAGAACAAGTGCAAATGAGATTCACAAGCCCAAGATCACGCTCAAAAGTTGTTGTTGACCACATGAACAACGCTAATTTAGGTTATTAAGCACACAAACAAGGGCAAATAAGGCTCCCAAGCACAAGAACAAGTGAAAATGAGGTTCATAAGCACAAGATCAAGCGCAAAAGAGGCTGTTAAGCAAATGAACAACGCCAATTGAGGTTGTTTAGCACACAAACAAGGGCAAATTAGGTTCCTAAGCACAAAAACATGTGCAAATGAGGTTCATAAGAACAAGATCAAGTGCAAAAGAGGTTGTCAAGCACACGAATAACGTAAATTGAGGTTGTTAAGCACACAAATAACGGCAAATGAGGTTCCTAAGCACAAGAACAAGTCCAAATGAGATTCATAAGCACAAGATCACGCTCAAAAGTTGTTGTTAACCACATGAACAACGCTAATTTAGGTTATTAAGCACACAAACAAGGGCAAATAAGGTTCCCAAGCATAAGAACAAGTGATAATGAGGTTCGTAAGCACAAGATCAAGCGCAAAAGAGGCTGTTAAGCAAATGAACAACGCCAATTGAGGTTGTTTAGCACACAAACAAGGGCAAATTAGGTTCCTAAGCACAAAAACATGTGCAAATGAGGTTCATAAGAGCAAGATCAAGTGCAAAAGAGGTTGTCAAGCACACGAATAACGCAAATTGAGGTTGTTATGCACACAAATAACGGCAAATGAGGTTCCTAAGCACAAGAACAAGTTCAAATGAGGTTCATAAGCACAAGATCAAGTGCAAAAGAGGTTGTCAAGCACACGAATAATGCAAATTGAGGTTGTTAAGCACACAAATAAGCGCAAATAAGGTTCCTAAGCACAAGAACTAGTTCAAATGAGGGTCATAAGCACAAGATCAAGCGTAAAAGAGGTTGTTAAGCACACGAACAACGCTAATTGTGGTTGTTAAGCGCACAAACAAGGGTAAATGATGTTCTTAAGCACAAGAACAAGTGCAAATGAGGTTCATTGGCACAAGAACAAGCGCAAAAGATATTGTTAAGCACACGAACAACACCAATTGAGGTTTCTTAAGCACACAAATAAGGGAAATGAGGTTCCTAAGCACAAGATCAAGCTCAAAAGATGTTGTTAAGCACATGAACAACGCTAATTGAGGTTACTAACCACACAAACAAGGGCAAATGAGGTTCCTAAGCACAAGAACATGTTCAAATGAGATTCATAAGCATAAGATCAAGCGCAATAGTGGTTGTTAAGCACACGAACTACGCCAATTGAGGTTGTTAAGCAAACAAACAAGGGCAAATGAGGTTGCTAACCACAAGAACAAGTGCAAATGTGGTTCATAAGCACAAGATCAAGCGCAAAAGAGGTTGTTAAGCACACGAACAACTCAAATTGAGGATGTTAAGCACACGATCAAGCGCAAATTAGGTTCCTAAGAACATGAACAAGTGCAAATGAGGTTCATTAGCACAAGATCAAGTGCAAAAAGGGTTGTTGAGCACAGGATCAAGTGCAAATTAGTTTCCTAAGCACAAGAACAAGTGCAAATGAGGTTCATAAGCACAAGATCAAGTGCAAAAGAGGTTGTTAAGCATACGAACATCGCAAATTGAGGCTGTTAAGCACACAAACAGAGGCAAATGAGGTTCCTAAGCACAAGAACAAGTGCAAATGAGATTCACAAGCACAAGATCACGCTCAAAAGTTGTTGTTGACCACATGAACAACGCTAATTTAGGTTATTAAGCACACAAACAAGGGCAAATAAGGCTCCGAAGCACAAGAACAAGTGAAAATGAGGTTCATAAGCACAAGACCAAGCGCAAAAGATGCTGTTAAGCAAATGAACAACGCCAATTGAGGTTGTTTAGCACACAAACAAGGGCAAATTAGGTTCCTAAGCACAAAAATATCTGCAAATGAGGGTCATAAGAACAAGATCAAGTGCAAAAGAGGTTGTCAAGCACACGAATAACGCAAATTGAGGTTGTTAAGCACACAAATAACGGCAAATGAGGTTCCTAAGCACAAGAACAAGTCCAAATGAGATTCATAAGCACAAGATCACGCTCAAAAGTTGTTGTTAACCACATGAGCAACGCTAATTTAGGTTATTAACCACACAAACAAGGGCAAATAAGGTTCCCAAGCACAAGAACAAGTGAAAATGAGGTTCGTAAGCACAAGATCAAGCGCAAAAGTGGCTGTTAAGCACACGAACAACGCCAATTGAGGTTGTTAAGCACACAAACAAGGGCAAATGAGGTTGCTAACCACAAGAACAAGTGCAAATGTGGTTCATAAGCACAAGATCAAGCGCAAAAGAGGTTGTTAAGCACACGAACAACGCAAATTGAGGATGTTAAGCACACGATCAAGCGCAAATAAGGTTCCCAAGAACATGAACAAGTGCAAATGAGGTTCATTAGCACAAGATCAAGTGCAAAAGGGGTTGTTGAGCACAGGATCAAGTGCAAATTAGTTTCCTAAGCACAAGAACGAGTGCAAATGAGGTTCATAAGCACAAGATCAAGTCCAAAAGAGGTTGTTAAGCATACGAACATCGCAAATTGAGGCTGTTAAGCACACAAACAGAGGCAAATGAGGTTCCTAAGCACAAGAACAAGTGCAAATGAGATTCACAAGCACAAGATCACGCTCAAAAGTTGTTGTTGACCACATGAACAACGCTAATTTAGGTTATTAAGCACACAAACAAGGGCAAATAAGGCTCCCAAGCACAAGAACAAGTGAAAATGAGGTTCATAAGCACAAGACCAAGCGCAAAAGATGTTGTTAAGCAAATGAACAACGCCAATTGAGGTTGTTTAGCACACAAACAAGGGCAAATTAGGTTCCTAAGCACAAAAATATCTGCAAATGAGGTTCATAAGAACAAGATCAAGTGCAAAAGAGGTTGTCAAGCACACGAATAACGCAAATTGAGGTTGTTAAGCACACAAATAACGGCAAATGAGGTTCCTAAGCACAAGAACAAGTCCAAATGAGATTCATAAGCACAAGATCACGCTCAAAAGTTGTTGTTAACCACATGAGCAACGCTAATTTAGGTTATTAACCACACAAACAAGGGCAAATAAGGTTCCCAAGAACAAGAACAAGTGAAAATGAGGTTCGTAAGCACAAGATCAAGCGCAAAAGTGGCTGTTAAGCACACGAACAACGCCAATTGAGGTTGTTAAGCACACAAACAAGGGCAAATGAGGTTGCTAACCACAAGAACAAGTGCAAATGTGGTTCATAAGCACAAGATCAAGCGCAAAAGAGGTTGTTAAGCTCACGAACAACGCAAATTGAGGATGTTAAGCACACGTTCAAGCGCAAATTAGGTTCCTAAGAACATGAACAAGTGCAAATGAGGTTCATTAGCACAAGATCAAGTGCAAAAGGGGTTGTTGAGCACAGGATCAAGTGCAAATTAGATTCCTAAGCACAAGAACAAGTGCAAATGAGGTTCATAAGCACAAGATCAAGTCCAAAAGAGGTTGTTAAGCATACGAACATCGCAAATTGAGGCTGTTAAGCACACAAACAGAGGCAAATGAGGTTCCTAAGCACAAGAACAAGTGCAAATGAGATTCACAAGCACAAGATCACGCTCAAAAGTTGTTGTTGACCACATGAACAACGCTAATTTAGGTTATTAAGCACACAAACAAGGGCAAATAAGGCTCCCAAGCACAAGAACAAGTGAAAATGAGGTTCATAAGCACAAGACCAAGCGCAAAAGATGCTGTTAAGCAAATGAACAACGCCAATTGAGGTTGTTTAGCACACAAACAAGGGCAAATTAGGTTCCTAAGAACAAAAATATCTGCAAATGAGGTTCATAAGAACAAGATCAAGTGCAAAAGAGGTTGTCAAGCACACGAATAACGCAAATTGAGGTTGTTAAGCACACAAATAACGGCAAATGAGGTTCCTAAGCACAAGAACAAGTCCAAATGAGATTCATAAGCACAAGATCACGCTCAAAAGTTGTTGTTAACCACATGAACAACGCTAAGTTAGGTTATTAACCACACAAACAAGGGCAAATAAGGTTCCCAAGCACAAGAACAAGTGAAAATGAGGTTCGTAAGCACAAGATCAAGCGCAAAAGTGGCTGTTAAGCACACGAACAACGCCAATTGAGGTTGTTAAGCACACAAACAAGGGCAAATGAGGTTGCTAACCACAAGAACAAGTGCAAATGAGGTTCATAAGCACAAGATCAAGCGCAAAAGAGGTTGTTAAGCACACGAACAACGCAAATTGAGGATGTTAAGCACACGATCAAGCGCAAATTAGGTTCCTAAGAACATGAACAAGTGCAAATGAGGTTCATTAGCACAAGATCAAGTGCAAAAGGGGTTGTTGAGCACAGGATCAAGTGCAAATTAGTTTCCTAAGCACAAGAACAAGTGCAAATGAGGTTCATAAGCACAAGATCAAGTGCAAAAGAGGTTGTTAAGCATACGAAAATTTGAAATTGAGGCTGTTAAGCACACAAACAGAGGCAAATGAGGTTCCTAAGCACAAGAACAAGTGCAAATAAGATTCACAAGCACAAGATCACGCTCAAAAGTTGTTGTTGACCACATCAACAACGCTAATTTTGGTTATTAAGCACACAAACAAGGGCAAATAAGGCTCCCAACCACAAGAACAAGTGAAAATGAGGTTCATAAGCACAAGATCAAGCGCAAAAGATGCTGTTAAGCAAATGAACAACGCCAATTGAGGTTGTTTAGCACACCAACAAGGGCAAATTAGGTTCCTAAGCACAAAAACATGTGCAAATGAGGTTCATAAGAACAAGATCAAGTGCAAAAGAGGTTGTCAAGCACACGAATAACGCAAATTGAGGTTGTTAAGCACACAAATAACGGCAAATGAGGTTCCTAAGCACAAGAACAAGTCCAAATGAGATTCATAAGCACAAGATCACGCTCAAAAGTTGTTGTTAACCACATGAACAACGCTAATTTAGGTTATTAAGCACACAAACAAGGGCAAATAAGGTTCTCAAGCATAAGAACAAGTGAAAATGAGGTTCGTAAGCACAAGATCAAGCGCAAAAGAGGCTGTTAAGCAAATGAACAACGCCAATTGAGGTTGTTTAGCACACAAACAAGGGCGAATGAGGTTGCTAACCACAAGAACAAGTGCAAATGGGGTTCATAAGCACAAGATCAAGCGCAAAAGAAGTTGTTAAGCACACGAACAACGCAAATTGAGGATGTTAAGCACACGATCAAGAGCAAATTAGGTTCCTAAGAACATGAACAAGTGCAAATGAGGTTCATTAGCACAATATCAAGTGCAAAAGGGGTTGTTGAGCACAGGATCAAGCGCAAATTAGTTTCCTAAGCACAAGAACAAGTGCAAATGAGGTTCATAAGCACAAGATCAAGTGCAGAAGAGGTTGTTAAGCATACGAACATCGCAAATTGAGGCTGTTAAGCACACAAACAGAGGCAAATGAGGTTCCTAAGCACAAGAACAAGTGCAAATGAGATTCACAAGCCCAAGATCACGCTCAAAAGTTGTTGTTGACCACATGAACAACGCTAATTTAGGTTATTAAGCACACAAACAAGGGCAAATAAGGCTCCCAAGCTCAAGAACAAGTGAAAATGAGGTTCATAAGAACAAGATCAAGCGCAAAAGAGGCTGTTAAGCAAATGAACAACGCCAATTGAGGTTGTTTAGCACACAAACAAGGGCAAATGAGGTTGCTAACCACAAAAACATGTGCAAATGAGGTTCATAAGAACAAGATCAAGTGCAAAAGAGGTTGTCAAGCACACGAATAACGCAAATTGAGGTTGTTAAGCACACAAATAACGGCAAATGAGGTTCCTAAGCACAAGAACAAGTCCAAATGAGATTCATAAGCACAAGATCACGCTCGAAAGTTGTTGTTCACCACATGAACAACGCTAATTTAGGTTATTAAGCACACAAACAAGGGCAAATAAGGTTCCCAAGCATAAGAACAAGTGAAAATGAGGTTCGTAAGCACAAGATCAAGCGCAAAAGTGGCTGTTAAGCAAATGAACAACGCCAATTGAGGTTGTTTAGCACACAAACAAGAGCAAATTAGGTTCCTAAGCACAAAAACATGTGCAAATGAGGTTCATAAGAGCAAGATCAAGTGCAAAAGAGGTTGTTAAGCATACGAACATCGCAAATTGAGGCTGTTAAGCACACAAACAGAGGCAAATGAGGTTCCTAAGCACAAGAACAAGTGCAAATGAGATTCACAAGCACAAGATCACGCTCAAAAGTTGTTGTTGACCACATGAACAACGCTAATTTAGGTTATTAAGCACACAAACAAGGGCAAATAAGGCTCCCAAGCACAAGAACAAGTGAAAATGAGGTTCATAAGCACAAGACCAAGCGCAAAAGATGCTGTTAAGCAAATGAACAACGCCAATTGAGGTTGTTTAGCACACAAACAAGGGCAAATTAGGTTCCTAAGCACAAAAACATGTGCAAATGAGGTTCATAAGAACAAGATCAAGTGCAAAAGAGGTTGTCAAGCACACGAATAACGCAAATTGAGGTTGTTAAGCACACAAATAACGGCAAATGAGGTTCCTAAGCACAAGAACAAGTCCAAATGAGATTCATAAGCACAAGATCACGCTCAAAAGTTGTTGTTAACCACATGAACAACGCTAATTTAGGTTATTAAGCACACAAACAAGGGCAAATAAGGTTCCCAAGCATAAGAACAAGTGAAAATGAGGTTCGTAAGCACAAGATCAAGCGCAAAAGAGGCTGTTAAGCAAACGAACAACGCCAATTGAGGTTGTTTAGCACACAAACAAGGGCAAATTAGGTTCCTAAGCTCAAAAACATGTGCAAATGAGGTTCATAAGAGCAAGATCAAGTGCAAAAGAGGTTGTCAAGCACACGAATAACGCAAATTGAGGTTGTTAAGCACACAAATAACGGCAAATGAGGTTCCTAAGCACAAGAACAAGTTCAAATGAGGTTCATAAGCACAAGATCAAGTGCAAAAGAGGTTGTCAAGCACACGAATAACGCAAATTGAGGTTGTTAAGCACACAAATAACGGCAAATGAGGTTCCTAAGCACAAGAACAAGTTCAAATGAGGTTCATAAGCACAAGAACAAGCGCAAAAGATATTGTTCAGCACACGAACAACACCAATTGAGGTTTCTTAAGCACACAAATAAGGGAAATGAGGTTCCTAAGCACAAGATCAAGCTCAAAAGATGTTGTTAAGCACATGAACAACGCTAATTGAGGTTACTAACCACACAAACAAGGGCAAATGAGGTTCCTAAGCACAAGAACATGTTCAAATGAGATTCATAAGCACAAGATCAAGCGCAATAGTGGTTGTTAAGCACACGAACAACGCCAATTGAGGTTGTTAAGCACACAAACAAGGGCAAATGAGGTTGCTAAACACAAGAACAAGTGCAAATGAGGTTCCTAAGCACAAGATCAAGCGCAAAAGAGGTTGTTAAGCACACGAACAACGCAAATTGAGGATGTTAAGCACACGATCAAGAGCAAATTAGGTTCCTAAGAACATGAACAAGTGCAAATGAGGTTCATTAGCACAAGATCAAGTGCAAAAGGGGTTGTTGAGCACAGGATCAAGCGCAAATTAGTTTCCTAAGCACAAGAACAGGTGCAAATGAGGTTCATAAGCACAAGATCAAGTGCAAAAGAGGTTGTTAAGCATACGAACATCGCAAATTGAGGCTGTTAAGCACACAAACAGAGGCAAATGAGGTTCCTAAGCACAAGAACAAGTGCAAATGAGATTCATAAGCACAAGATCACGCTCAAAAGTTGTTGTTGACCACATGAACAACGCTAATTTAGGTTATTAAGCACACAAACAAGGGCAAATAAGGCTCCCAAGCACAAGAACAAGTGAAAATGAGGTTCATAAGCACAAGATCAAGCGCAAAAGATGCTGTTAAGCAAATGAACAACGCCAATTGAGGTTGTTTAGCTCACAAACAAGGGCAAATTAGGTTCCTAAGCACAAAAACATGTGCAAATGAGGTTCATAAGAACAAGATCAAGTGCAAAAGAGGTTGTCAAGCACACGAATAACGCAAATTGAGGTTGTTAAGCACACAAATAACGGCAAATGAGGTTCCTAAGCACAAGATCAAGTTCAAATGAGGTTCAGAAGCACAAGATCAAGCGCAAAAGAGGTTGTTAAGCACATGAACAGCGCCAATTGAGGTTGTTAAGCACACAAACAAGGGCAAATGAAGTTACTAAGCAGAAGAACAGGTGCAAATGAGGAGCATAAGCACAAGATCAAGCGCAAAAGAGGTTGTTAAGCACACAAATAAGCGCAAATAAGGTTCCTAAGCACAAGAACTAGTTCAAATGAGGGTCATAAGCACAAGATCAAGCGCAAAAGAGGTTGTTAAGCACACGAACAACGTTAATTGAGGTTGTTAAACGCACAAACAAGGGCAAATGATGTTCCTAAGCACAAGAACAAGTGCAAATGAGGTTCATTAGCACAAGAACAAGCGCAAAAGATATTGTTAAGCACACGAACAACACCAATTGAGGTTGTTAAGCACACAAATAAGGGAAATGAGGTTCCTAAGCACAAGATCAAGCTCAAAAGATGTTGTTAAGCAATTGAACAACGCTAATTGAGGTTATTAACCACACAAACAAGGGCAAATGAGGTTCCTAAGCACAAGAACATGTTCAAATGAGATTCATAAGCACAAGAACAAGCGCAATAGTGGTTTTTAAGCACACGAACAACGCCAATTGAGGTTGTTAAGCACACAAACAAGGGCAAATGAGGTTCCTAAGCACAAGAACAAGTGCAAATGAGGTTCCTAAGCACAAGATCAAGCGCAAAAGAGGTTGTTAAGCACACGAACAATGCAAATTGAGGATGTTAAGCACACCATCAAGCGCAAATTAGGTTCCTAAGAACATGAACAAGTGCAAATGAGGTTCATTAGCACACGATCAAGTGCAAAAGGGGTTGTTGAGCACAGGATCAAGCGCAAATTAGTTTCCTAAGCACAAGAACAAGTGCAAATGAGGTTCATAAGCACAAGATCAAGTGCAAAAGAGGTTGTTAAGCATACGAACATCGCAAATTGAGGCTGTTAAGCACACAAACAGAGGCAAATGAGGTTCCTAAGCACAAGAACAAGTGCAAATGAGATTCACAAGCCCAAGATCACGCTCAAAAGTTGTTGTTGACCACTTGAACAACGCTAATTTAGGTTATTAAGCACACAAACAAGGGCAAATAAGGCTCCCAACCACAAGAACAAGTGAAAATGAGGTTCATAAGCACAAGATCAAGCGCAAAAGAGGCTGTTAAGCAAATGAACAACGCCAATTGAGGTTGTTTAGCACACAAACAAGGGCAAATTAGGTTCCTAAGCACAAAAACATGTGCAAATGAGGTTCATAAGAACAAGATCAAGTGCAAAAGAGGTTGTCAAGCACACGAATAACGCAAATTGAGGTTGTTAAGCACACAAATAACGGCAAATGAGGTTCCTAAGCACAAGAACAAGTCCAAATGAGATTCATAAGCACAAGATCACGCTCAAAAGTTGTTGTTAACCACATGAACAACGCTAATTTAGGTTATTAAGCACACAAACAAGGGCAAATAAGGTTCCCAAGCATAAGAACAAGTGAAAATGAGGTTCGTAAGCACAAGATCAAGCGCAAAAGATGCTGTTAAGCAAATGAACAACGCCAATTGAGGTTGTTTAGCTCACAAACAAGGGCAAATTAGGTTCCTAAGCACAAAAACATGTGCAAATGAGGTTCATAAGAACAAGATCAAGTGCAAAAGAGGTTGTCAAGCACACGAATAACGCAAATTGAGGTTGTTAAGCACACAAATAACGGCAAATGAGGTTCCTAAGCACAAGATCAAGTTCAAATGAGGTTCAGAAGCACAAGATCAAGCGCAAAAGAGGTTGTTAAGCACATGAACAGCGCCAATTGAGGTTGTTAAGCACACAAACAAGGGCAAATGAAGTTACTAAGCAGAAGAACAGGTGCAAATGAGGAGCATAAGCACAAGATCAAGCGCAAAAGAGGTTGTTAAGCACACAAATAAGCGCAAATAAGGTTCCTAAGCACAAGAACTAGTTCAAATGAGGGTCATAAGCACAAGATCAAGCGCAAAAGAGGTTGTTAAGCACACGAACAACGTTAATTGAGGTTGTTAAACGCACAAACAAGGGCAAATGATGTTCCTAAGCACAAGAACAAGTGCAAATGAGGTTCATTAGCACAAGAACAAGCGCAAAAGATATTGTTAAGCACACGAACAACACCAATTGAGGTTGTTAAGCACACAAATAAGGGAAATGAGGTTCCTAAGCACAAGATCAAGCTCAAAAGATGTTGTTAAGCAATTGAACAACGCTAATTGAGGTTATTAACCACACAAACAAGGGCAAATGAGGTTCCTAAGCACAAGAACATGTTCAAATGAGATTCATAAGCACAAGAACAAGCGCAATAGTGGTTTTTAAGCACACGAACAACGCCAATTGAGGTTGTTAAGCACACAAACAAGGGCAAATGAGGTTCCTAAGCACAAGAACAAGTGCAAATGAGGTTCCTAAGCACAAGATCAAGCGCAAAAGAGGTTGTTAAGCACACGAACAATGCAAATTGAGGATGTTAAGCACACCATCAAGCGCAAATTAGGTTCCTAAGAACATGAACAAGTGCAAATGAGGTTCATTAGCACACGATCAAGTGCAAAAGGGGTTGTTGAGCACAGGATCAAGCGCAAATTAGTTTCCTAAGCACAAGAACAAGTGCAAATGAGGTTCATAAGCACAAGATCAAGTGCAAAAGAGGTTGTTAAGCATACGAACATCGCAAATTGAGGCTGTTAAGCACACAAACAGAGGCAAATGAGGTTCCTAAGCACAAGAACAAGTGCAAATGGGATTCACAATCCCAAGATCACGCTCAAAAGTTGTTGTTGACCACATGAACAACGCTAATTTAGGTTATTAAGCACACAAACAAGGGCAAATAAGGCTCCCAAGCACAAGAACAAGTGAAAATGAGGTTCATAAGCACAAGATCAAGCGCAAAAGAGGCTGTTAAGCAAATGAACAACGCCAATTGAGGTTGTTTAGCACACAAACAAGGGCAAATTAGGTTCCTAAGCACAAAAATATCTGCAAATGAGGTTCATAAGAACAAGATCAAGTGCAAAAGAGGTTGTCAAGCACACGAATAACGCAAATTGAGGTTGTTAAGCACACAAATAACGGCAAATGAAGTTCCTAAGCACAAGAACAAGTCCAAATGAGATTCATAGGCACAAGATCACGCTCCAAATGAGGTTCATAAGAACAAGATCAAGTGCAAAAGAGGTTGTCAAGCACACGAATAACGCAAATTGAGGTTGTTAAGCACACAAATAACGGCAAATGAAGTTCCTAAGCACAAGAACAAGTCCAAATGAGATTCATAAGCACAAGATCACGCTCAAAAGTTGTTGTTAACCACATGAACAACGCTAATTTAGGTTATTAAGCACACAAACAAGGGCAAATAAGGTTCCCAAGCATAAGAACAAGTGAAAATGAGGTTCGTAAGCACAAGATCAAGCGCAAAAGAGGCTGTTAAGCAAACGAACAACGCCAATTGAGGTTGTTTAGCACACAAACAAGGGCAAATTAGGTTCCTAAGCACAAAAACATGTGCAAATGAGGTTCATAAGAGCAAGATCAAGTGCAAAAGAGGTTGTCAAGCACACGAATAACGCAAATTGAGGTTGTTAAGCACACAAATAACGGCAAATGAGGTTCCTAAGCACAAGAACAAGTTCAAATGAGGTTCATAAGCACATGATCAAGTGCAAAAGAGGTTGTCAAGCACACGAATAACGCAAATTGAGGTTGTTAAGCACACAAATAACGGAAAATGAGGTTCCTAAGCACAAGAACAAGTTCAAATGAGGTTCATAAGCACAAGAACAAGCGCAAAAGATATTGTTAAGCACACGAACAACACCAATTGAGGTTTCTTAAGCACACAAATAAGGGAAATGAGGTTCCTAAGCACAAGATCAAGCTCAAAAGAAGTTGTTAAGCACATGAACAACGCTAATTGAGGTTACTAACCACACAAACAAGGGCAAATGAGGTTCCTATGCACAAGAACATGTTCAAATGAGATTCATAAGCACAAGATCAAGCGCAATAGTGGTTGTTAAGCACACGAACAACGCCAATTGAGGTTGTTAAGCACACAAACAAGGGCAAATGAGGTTGCTAACCACAAGAACAAGTACAAATGAGGTTCCTAAGCACAAGATCAAGCGCAAAAGAGGTTGTTAAGCACACGAACAACGCAAATTGAGGATGTTAAGCACACGATCAAGAGCAAATTAGGTTCCTAAGAACATGAACAAGTGCAAATGGGGTTCATTAGCACAAGATCAAGTGCAAAAGGGGTTGTTGAGCACAGGATCAAGTGCAAATTAGTTTCCTAAGCACAAGAACAAGTGCAAATGAGGTTCATAAGCACAAGATCAAGTCCAAAAGAGGTTGTTAAGCATACGAACATCGCAAATTGAGGCTGTTAAGCACACAAACAGAGGCAAATGAGGTTCCTAAGCACAAGAACAAGTGCAAATGAGATTCACAAGCACAAGATCACGCTGAAAAGTTGTTGTTGACCACATGAACAACGCTAATTTAGGTTATTAAGCACACAAACAAGGGCAAATAAGGCTCCCAACCACAAGAACAAGTGAAAATGAGGTTCAGAAGCACAAGATCAAGCGCAAAAGATGCTGTTAAGCAAATGAACAACGCCAATTGAGGTTGTTTAGCACACCAACAAGGGCAAATTAGGTTCCTAAGCACAAAAACATGTGCAAATGAGGTTCATAAGAACAAGATCAAGTGCAAAAGAGGTTGTCAAGCACACAAATAACGCAAATTGAGGTTGTTAAGCACACAAATAATGGCAAATGAGGTTCCTAAGCACAAGAACAAGTCCAAATGAGATTCATAAGCACAAGATCACGCTCAAAAGTTGTTGTTAACCACATGAACAACGCTAATTTAGGTTATTAACCACACAAACAAGGGCAAATAAGGTTCCCAAGCATAAGAACAAGTGAAAATGAGGTTCGTAAGCACAAGATCAAGCGCAAAAGAGGCTGTTAAGCAAATGAACAATGCCAATTGAGGTTGTTTAGCACACAAACAAGGGCAAATGAGACTGCTAACCACAAGAACAAGTGCAAATGAGGTTCATAAGCACAAGATCAAGCGCAAAAGAGGTTGTTAAGCACACGAACAACGCAAATTGAGGATGTTAAGCACACGATCAAGAGCAAATTATGTTCCTAAGAACATGAACAAGTGCAAATGAGGTTCATTAGCACAATATCAAGTGCAAAAGGGGTTGTTGAGCACAGGATCAAGCGCAAATTAGTTTCCTAAGCACAAGAACAAGTGCAAATGAGGTTCATAAGCACAAGATCAAGTGCAAAAGAGGTTGTTAAGCATACGAACATCGCAAATTGAGGCTGTTAAGCACACAAACAGAGGCAAATGAGGTTCCTAAGCACAAGAACAAGTGCAAATGAGATTCACAAGCCCAAGATCACGCTCAAAAGTTGTTGTTGACCACATGAACAACGCTAATTTAGGTTATTAAGCACACAAACAAGGGCAAATAAGGCTCCCAAGCACAAGAACAAGTGAAAATGAGGTTCATAAGCACAAGATCAAGCGCAAAAGAGGCTGTTAAGCAAATGAACAACGCCAATTGAGGTTGTTTAGCACACAAACAGGGGCAAATGAGGTTGCTAACCACAAGAACAAGTGCAAATGAGGTTCATAAGCACAAGATCAAGCGCAAAAGAGGTTGTTAAGCACACGAACAACGCAAATTGAGGATGTTAAGCACACGATCAAGAGCAAATTATGTTCCTAAGAACATAAACAAGTGCAAATGAGGTTCATTAGCACAATATCAAGTGCAAATGGGTTTGTTGAGCACAGGATCAAGCGCAAATTAGTTTCCTAAGCACAAGAACAAGTGCAAATGAGGTTCATAAGCACAAGATCATGTGCAAAAGAGGTTGTTAAGCATACGAACATCGCAAATTGAGGCTGTTAAGCACACAAACAGAGGCAAATGTGGTTCCTAAGCACAAGAACAAGTGCAAATGAGATTCACAAGCCCAAGATCACGCTCAAAAGTTGTTGTTGACCACATGAACAACGCTAATTTAGGTTATTAAGCACACAAACAAGGGCAAATAAGGCTCCCAAGCACAAGAACAAGTGAAAATGAGGTTCATAAGCACAAGATCAAGCGCAAAAGAGGCTGTTAAGCAAATGAACAACGCCAATTGAGGTTGTTTAGCACACAAACAAGGGCAAATTAGGTTCCTAAGCACAAAAACATGTGCAAATGAGGTTCATAAGAACAAGATCAAGTGCAAAAGAGGTTGTCAAGCACACGAATAACGTAAATTGAGGTTGTTAAGCACACAAATAACGGCAAATGAGGTTCCTAAGCACAAGAACAAGTCCAAATGAGATTCATAAGCACAAGATCACGCTCAAAAGTTGTTGTTAACCACATGAACAACGCTAATTTAGGTTATTAAGCACACAAACAAGGGCAAATAAGGTTCCCAAGCATAAGAACAAGTGATAATGAGGTTCGTAAGCACAAGATCAAGCGCAAAAGAGGCTGTTAAGCAAATGAACAACGCCAATTGAGGTTGTTTAGCACACAAACAAGGGCAAATTAGGTTCCTAAGCACAAAAACATGTGCAAATGAGGTTCATAAGAGCAAGATCAAGTGCAAAAGAGGTTGTCAAGCACACGAATAACGCAAATTGAGGTTGTTATGCACACAAATAACGGCAAATGAGGTTCCTAAGCACAAGAACAAGTTCAAATGAGGTTCATAAGCACAAGATCAAGTGCAAAAGAGGTTGTCAAGCACACGAATAATGCAAATTGAGGTTGTTAAGCACACAAATAAGCGCAAATAAGGTTCCTAAGCACAAGAACTAGTTCAAATGAGGGTCATAAGCACAAGATCAAGCGTAAAAGAGGTTGTTAAGCACACGAACAACGCTAATTGTGGTTGTTAAGCGCACAAACAAGGGTAAATGATGTTCTTAAGCACAAGAACAAGTGCAAATGAGGTTCATTGGCACAAGAACAAGCGCAAAAGATATTGTTAAGCACACGAACAACACCAATTGAGGTTTCTTAAGCACACAAATAAGGGAAATGAGGTTCCTAAGCACAAGATCAAGCTCAAAAGATGTTGTTAAGCACATGAACAACGCTAATTGAGGTTACTAACCACACAAACAAGGGCAAATGAGGTTCCTAAGCACAAGAACATGTTCAAATGAGATTCATAAGCATAAGATCAAGCGCAATAGTGGTTGTTAAGCACACGAACTACGCCAATTGAGGTTGTTAAGCAAACAAACAAGGGCAAATGAGGTTGCTAACCACAAGAACAAGTGCAAATGTGGTTCATAAGCACAAGATCAAGCGCAAAAGAGGTTGTTAAGCACACGAACAACTCAAATTGAGGATGTTAAGCACACGATCAAGCGCAAATTAGGTTCCTAAGAACATGAACAAGTGCAAATGAGGTTCATTAGCACAAGATCAAGTGCAAAAAGGGTTGTTGAGCACAGGATCAAGTGCAAATTAGTTTCCTAAGCACAAGAACAAGTGCAAATGAGGTTCATAAGCACAAGATCAAGTGCAAAAGAGGTTGTTAAGCATACGAACATCGCAAATTGAGGCTGTTAAGCACACAAACAGAGGCAAATGAGGTTCCTAAGCACAAGAACAAGTGCAAATGAGATTCACAAGCACAAGATCACGCTCAAAAGTTGTTGTTGACCACATGAACAACGCTAATTTAGGTTATTAAGCACACAAACAAGGGCAAATAAGGCTCCGAAGCACAAGAACAAGTGAAAATGAGGTTCATAAGCACAAGACCAAGCGCAAAAGATGCTGTTAAGCAAATGAACAACGCCAATTGAGGTTGTTTAGCACACAAACAAGGGCAAATTAGGTTCCTAAGCACAAAAATATCTGCAAATGAGGGTCATAAGAACAAGATCAAGTGCAAAAGAGGTTGTCAAGCACACGAATAACGCAAATTGAGGTTGTTAAGCACACAAATAACGGCAAATGAGGTTCCTAAGCACAAGAACAAGTCCAAATGAGATTCATAAGCACAAGATCACGCTCAAAAGTTGTTGTTAACCACATGAGCAACGCTAATTTAGGTTATTAACCACACAAACAAGGGCAAATAAGGTTCCCAAGCACAAGAACAAGTGAAAATGAGGTTCGTAAGCACAAGATCAAGCGCAAAAGTGGCTGTTAAGCACACGAACAACGCCAATTGAGGTTGTTAAGCACACAAACAAGGGCAAATGAGGTTGCTAACCACAAGAACAAGTGCAAATGTGGTTCATAAGCACAAGATCAAGCGCAAAAGAGGTTGTTAAGCACACGAACAACGCAAATTGAGGATGTTAAGCACACGATCAAGCGCAAATAAGGTTCCCAAGAACATGAACAAGTGCAAATGAGGTTCATTAGCACAAGATCAAGTGCAAAAGGGGTTGTTGAGCACAGGATCAAGTGCAAATTAGTTTCCTAAGCACAAGAACGAGTGCAAATGAGGTTCATAAGCACAAGATCAAGTCCAAAAGAGGTTGTTAAGCATACGAACATCGCAAATTGAGGCTGTTAAGCACACAAACAGAGGCAAATGAGGTTCCTAAGCACAAGAACAAGTGCAAATGAGATTCACAAGCACAAGATCACGCTCAAAAGTTGTTGTTGACCACATGAACAACGCTAATTTAGGTTATTAAGCACACAAACAAGGGCAAATAAGGCTCCCAAGCACAAGAACAAGTGAAAATGAGGTTCATAAGCACAAGACCAAGCGCAAAAGATGTTGTTAAGCAAATGAACAACGCCAATTGAGGTTGTTTAGCACACAAACAAGGGCAAATTAGGTTCCTAAGCACAAAAATATCTGCAAATGAGGTTCATAAGAACAAGATCAAGTGCAAAAGAGGTTGTCAAGCACACGAATAACGCAAATTGAGGTTGTTAAGCACACAAATAACGGCAAATGAGGTTCCTAAGCACAAGAACAAGTCCAAATGAGATTCATAAGCACAAGATCACGCTCAAAAGTTGTTGTTAACCACATGAGCAACGCTAATTTAGGTTATTAACCACACAAACAAGGGCAAATAAGGTTC
The DNA here is from genome assembly GCA_964058825.1 of Carex arenaria. Lineage (NCBI taxonomy): Eukaryota > Viridiplantae > Streptophyta > Magnoliopsida > Poales > Cyperaceae > Carex > Carex arenaria. The sequence goes on from CAXKVW010000252.1 coordinate 193,466, forward strand.
CCAAGAACAAGAACAAGTGAAAATGAGGTTCGTAAGCACAAGATCAAGCGCAAAAGTGGCTGTTAAGCACACGAACAACGCCAATTGAGGTTGTTAAGCACACAAACAAGGGCAAATGAGGTTGCTAACCACAAGAACAAGTGCAAATGTGGTTCATAAGCACAAGATCAAGCGCAAAAGAGGTTGTTAAGCTCACGAACAACGCAAATTGAGGATGTTAAGCACACGTTCAAGCGCAAATTAGGTTCCTAAGAACATGAACAAGTGCAAATGAGGTTCATTAGCACAAGATCAAGTGCAAAAGGGGTTGTTGAGCACAGGATCAAGTGCAAATTAGATTCCTAAGCACAAGAACAAGTGCAAATGAGGTTCATAAGCACAAGATCAAGTCCAAAAGAGGTTGTTAAGCATACGAACATCGCAAATTGAGGCTGTTAAGCACACAAACAGAGGCAAATGAGGTTCCTAAGCACAAGAACAAGTGCAAATGAGATTCACAAGCACAAGATCACGCTCAAAAGTTGTTGTTGACCACATGAACAACGCTAATTTAGGTTATTAAGCACACAAACAAGGGCAAATAAGGCTCCCAAGCACAAGAACAAGTGAAAATGAGGTTCATAAGCACAAGACCAAGCGCAAAAGATGCTGTTAAGCAAATGAACAACGCCAATTGAGGTTGTTTAGCACACAAACAAGGGCAAATTAGGTTCCTAAGAACAAAAATATCTGCAAATGAGGTTCATAAGAACAAGATCAAGTGCAAAAGAGGTTGTCAAGCACACGAATAACGCAAATTGAGGTTGTTAAGCACACAAATAACGGCAAATGAGGTTCCTAAGCACAAGAACAAGTCCAAATGAGATTCATAAGCACAAGATCACGCTCAAAAGTTGTTGTTAACCACATGAACAACGCTAAGTTAGGTTATTAACCACACAAACAAGGGCAAATAAGGTTCCCAAGCACAAGAACAAGTGAAAATGAGGTTCGTAAGCACAAGATCAAGCGCAAAAGTGGCTGTTAAGCACACGAACAACGCCAATTGAGGTTGTTAAGCACACAAACAAGGGCAAATGAGGTTGCTAACCACAAGAACAAGTGCAAATGAGGTTCATAAGCACAAGATCAAGCGCAAAAGAGGTTGTTAAGCACACGAACAACGCAAATTGAGGATGTTAAGCACACGATCAAGCGCAAATTAGGTTCCTAAGAACATGAACAAGTGCAAATGAGGTTCATTAGCACAAGATCAAGTGCAAAAGGGGTTGTTGAGCACAGGATCAAGTGCAAATTAGTTTCCTAAGCACAAGAACAAGTGCAAATGAGGTTCATAAGCACAAGATCAAGTGCAAAAGAGGTTGTTAAGCATACGAAAATTTGAAATTGAGGCTGTTAAGCACACAAACAGAGGCAAATGAGGTTCCTAAGCACAAGAACAAGTGCAAATAAGATTCACAAGCACAAGATCACGCTCAAAAGTTGTTGTTGACCACATCAACAACGCTAATTTTGGTTATTAAGCACACAAACAAGGGCAAATAAGGCTCCCAACCACAAGAACAAGTGAAAATGAGGTTCATAAGCACAAGATCAAGCGCAAAAGATGCTGTTAAGCAAATGAACAACGCCAATTGAGGTTGTTTAGCACACCAACAAGGGCAAATTAGGTTCCTAAGCACAAAAACATGTGCAAATGAGGTTCATAAGAACAAGATCAAGTGCAAAAGAGGTTGTCAAGCACACGAATAACGCAAATTGAGGTTGTTAAGCACACAAATAACGGCAAATGAGGTTCCTAAGCACAAGAACAAGTCCAAATGAGATTCATAAGCACAAGATCACGCTCAAAAGTTGTTGTTAACCACATGAACAACGCTAATTTAGGTTATTAAGCACACAAACAAGGGCAAATAAGGTTCTCAAGCATAAGAACAAGTGAAAATGAGGTTCGTAAGCACAAGATCAAGCGCAAAAGAGGCTGTTAAGCAAATGAACAACGCCAATTGAGGTTGTTTAGCACACAAACAAGGGCGAATGAGGTTGCTAACCACAAGAACAAGTGCAAATGGGGTTCATAAGCACAAGATCAAGCGCAAAAGAAGTTGTTAAGCACACGAACAACGCAAATTGAGGATGTTAAGCACACGATCAAGAGCAAATTAGGTTCCTAAGAACATGAACAAGTGCAAATGAGGTTCATTAGCACAATATCAAGTGCAAAAGGGGTTGTTGAGCACAGGATCAAGCGCAAATTAGTTTCCTAAGCACAAGAACAAGTGCAAATGAGGTTCATAAGCACAAGATCAAGTGCAGAAGAGGTTGTTAAGCATACGAACATCGCAAATTGAGGCTGTTAAGCACACAAACAGAGGCAAATGAGGTTCCTAAGCACAAGAACAAGTGCAAATGAGATTCACAAGCCCAAGATCACGCTCAAAAGTTGTTGTTGACCACATGAACAACGCTAATTTAGGTTATTAAGCACACAAACAAGGGCAAATAAGGCTCCCAAGCTCAAGAACAAGTGAAAATGAGGTTCATAAGAACAAGATCAAGCGCAAAAGAGGCTGTTAAGCAAATGAACAACGCCAATTGAGGTTGTTTAGCACACAAACAAGGGCAAATGAGGTTGCTAACCACAAAAACATGTGCAAATGAGGTTCATAAGAACAAGATCAAGTGCAAAAGAGGTTGTCAAGCACACGAATAACGCAAATTGAGGTTGTTAAGCACACAAATAACGGCAAATGAGGTTCCTAAGCACAAGAACAAGTCCAAATGAGATTCATAAGCACAAGATCACGCTCGAAAGTTGTTGTTCACCACATGAACAACGCTAATTTAGGTTATTAAGCACACAAACAAGGGCAAATAAGGTTCCCAAGCATAAGAACAAGTGAAAATGAGGTTCGTAAGCACAAGATCAAGCGCAAAAGTGGCTGTTAAGCAAATGAACAACGCCAATTGAGGTTGTTTAGCACACAAACAAGAGCAAATTAGGTTCCTAAGCACAAAAACATGTGCAAATGAGGTTCATAAGAGCAAGATCAAGTGCAAAAGAGGTTGTTAAGCATACGAACATCGCAAATTGAGGCTGTTAAGCACACAAACAGAGGCAAATGAGGTTCCTAAGCACAAGAACAAGTGCAAATGAGATTCACAAGCACAAGATCACGCTCAAAAGTTGTTGTTGACCACATGAACAACGCTAATTTAGGTTATTAAGCACACAAACAAGGGCAAATAAGGCTCCCAAGCACAAGAACAAGTGAAAATGAGGTTCATAAGCACAAGACCAAGCGCAAAAGATGCTGTTAAGCAAATGAACAACGCCAATTGAGGTTGTTTAGCACACAAACAAGGGCAAATTAGGTTCCTAAGCACAAAAACATGTGCAAATGAGGTTCATAAGAACAAGATCAAGTGCAAAAGAGGTTGTCAAGCACACGAATAACGCAAATTGAGGTTGTTAAGCACACAAATAACGGCAAATGAGGTTCCTAAGCACAAGAACAAGTCCAAATGAGATTCATAAGCACAAGATCACGCTCAAAAGTTGTTGTTAACCACATGAACAACGCTAATTTAGGTTATTAACCACACAAACAAGGGCAAATAAGGTTCCCAAGCACAAGAACAAGTGAAAATGAGGTTCGTAAGCACAAGATCAAGCGCAAAAGTGGCTGTTAAGCACACGAACAACGCCAATTGAGGTTGTTAAGCACACAAACAAGGGCAAATGAGGTTGCTAACCACAAGAACAAGTGCAAATGTGGTTCATAAGCAGAAGATCAAGCGCAAAAGAGGTTGTTAAGCACACGAACAACGCAAATTGAGGATGTTAAGCACACGATCAAGCGCAAATTAGGTTCCTAAGAACATGAACAAGTGCACATGAGGTTCATTAGCACAAGATCAAGTGCAAAAGGGGTTGTTGAGCACAGGATCAAGTGCAAATTAGTTTCCTAAGCACAAGAACAAGTGCAAATGAGGTTCATAAGCACAAGATCAAGTGCAAAAGAGGTTGTTAAGCATACGAACATCGCAAATTGAGGCTGTTAAGCACACAAACAGAGGCAAATGAGGTTCCTAAGCACAAGAACAAGTGCAAATGAGATTCACAAGCACAAGATCACGCTCAAAAGTTGTTGTTGACCACATGAACAACGCTAATTTAGGTTATTAAGCACACAAACAAGGGCAAATAAGGCTCCCAAGCACAAGAACAAGTGAAAATGAGGTTCATAAGCACAAGACCAAGCGCAAAAGATGCTGTTAAGCAAATGAACAACGCCAATTGAGGTTGTTTAGCACACAAACAAGGGCAAATTAGGTTCCTAAGCACAAAAATATCTGCAAATGAGGTTCATAAGAACAAGATCAAGTGCAAAAGAGGTTGTCAAGCACACGAATAACGCAAATTGAGGTTGTTAAGCACACAAATAACGGCAAATGAGGTTCCTAAGCACAAGAACAAGTCCAAATGAGATTCATAAGCACAAGATCACGCTCAAAAGTTCTTGTTAACCACATGAACAACGCTAATTTAGGTTATTAACCACACAAACAAGGGCAAATAAGGTTCCCAAGCACAAGAACAAGTGAAAATGAGGTTCGTAAGAACAAGATCAAGCGCAAAAGTGGCTGTTAAGCACACGAACAACGCCAATTGAGGTTGGTAAGCACACAAACAAGGGCAAATGAGGTTGCTAACCACAAGAACAAGTGCAAATGAGGTTCATAAGCACAAGATCAAGCGCAAAAGAGGTTGTTAAGCACACGAACAACGCAAATTGAGGATGTTAAGCACACGATCAAGCGCAAATTAGGTTCCTAAGAACATGAACAAGTGCAAATGAGGTTCATTAGCACAAGATCAAGTGCAAAAGGGGTTGTTGAGCACAGGATCAAGTGCAAATTAGTTTCCTAAGCACAAGAACAAGTGCAAATGAGGTTCATAAGCACAAGATCAAGTGCAAAAGAGGTTGTTAAGCATACGAACATCGCAAATTGAGGCTGTTAAGCACACAAACAGAGGCAAATGAGGTTCCTAAGCACAAGAACAAGTGCAAATGAGATTCACAAGCACAAGATCACGCTCAAAAGTTGTTGTTGACCACATGAACAACGCTAATTTAGGTTATTAAGCACACAAACAAGGGCAAATAAGGCTCCCAAGCACAAGAACAAGTGAAAATGAGGTTCATAAGCACAAGACCAAGCGCAAAAGATGCTGTTAAGCAAATGAACAACGCCAATTGAGGTTGTTTAGCACACAAACAAGGGCAAATTAGGTTCCTAAGCACAAAAATATCTGCAAATGAGGTTCATAAGAACAAGATCAAGTGCAAAAGAGGTTGTCAAGCACACGAATAACGCAAATTGAGGTTGTTAAGCACACAAATAACGGCAAATGAGGTTCCTAAGCACAAGAACAAGTCCAAATGAGATTCATAAGCACAAGATCACGCTCAAAAGTTCTTGTTAACCACATGAACAACGCTAATTTAGGTTATTAACCACACAAACAAGGGCAAATAAGGTTCCCAAGCACAAGAACAAGTGAAAATGAGGTTCGTAAGAACAAGATCAAGCGCAAAAGTGGCTGTTAAGCACACGAACAACGCCAATTGAGGTTGGTAAGCACACAAACAAGGGCAAATGAGGTTGCTAACCACAAGAACAAGTGCAAATGAGGTTCATAAGCACAAGATCAAGCGCAAAAGAGGTTGTTAAGCACACGAACAACGCAAATTGAGGATGTTAAGCACACGATCAAGCGCAAATTAGGTTCCTAAGAACATGAACAAGTGCAAATGAGGTTCATTAGCACAAGATCAAGTGCAAAAGGGGTTGTTGAGCACAGGATCAAGTGCAAATTAGTTTCCTAAGCACAAGAACAAGTGCAAATGAGGTTCATAAGCACAAGATCAAGTGCAAAAGAGGTTGTTAAGCATACGAACATCGCAAATTGAGGCTGTTAAGCACACAAACAGAGGCAAATGAGGTTCCTAAGCACAAGAACAAGTGCAAATGAGATTCACAAGCACAAGATCACGCTCAAAAGTTGTTGTTGACCACATGAACAACGCTAATTTAGGTTATTAAGCACACAAACAAGGGCAAATAAGGCTCCCAACCACAAGAACAAGTGAAAATGAGGTTCATAAGCACAAGACCAAGCGCAAAAGATGCTGTTAAGCAAATGAACAACGCCAATTGAGGTTGTTTAGCACACAAACAAGGGCAAATTAGGTTCCTAAGCACAAAAATATCTGCAAATGAGGTTCATAAGAACAAGATCAAGTGCAAAAGAGGTTGTCAAGCACACGAATAACGCAAATTGAGGTTGTTAAGCACACAAATAACGGCACATGAGGTTCCTAAGCACAAGAACAAGTCCAAATGAGATTCATAAGCACAAGATCACGCTCAAAAGTTGTTGTTAACCACATGAACAACGCTAATTTAGGTTATTAACCACACAAACAAGGGCAAATAAGGTTCCCAAGCACAAGAACAAGTGAAAATGAGGTTCGTAAGCACAAGATCAAGCGCAAAAGTGGCTGTTAACCACACGAACAACGCCAATTGAGGTTGTTAAGCACACAAACAAGGGCAAATGAGGTTGCTAACCACAAGAACAAGTGCAAATGAGGTTCATAAGCACAAGATCAAGCGCAAAAGAGGTTGTTAAGCACACGAACAACGCAAATTGAGGATGTTAAGCACACGATCAAGCGCAAATTAGGTTCCTAAGAACATGGACAAGTGCAAATGAGGTTCATTAGCACAAGATCAAGTGCAAAAGGGGTTGTTGAGCACAGGATCAAGTGCAAATTAGTTTCCTAAGCACAAGAACAAGTGCAAATGAGGTTCATAAGCACAAGATCAAGTGCAAAAGAGGTTGTTAAGCATACGAACATCGCAAATTGAGGCTGTTAAGCACACAAACAGAGGCAAATGAGGTTCCTAAGCACAAGAACAAGTGCAAATAAGATTCACAAGCACAAGATCACGCTCAAAAGTTGTTGTTGACCACATGAACAACGCTAATTTAGGTTATTAAGCACACAAACAAGGGCAAATAAGGTTCCCAAGCATAAGAACAAGTGAAAATGAGGTTCGTAAGCACAAGATCAAGCGCAAAAGAGGCTGTTAAGCAAATGAACAACGCCAATTGAGGTTGTTTAGCACACAAACAAGGGCAAATTAGGTTCCTAAGCACAAAAACATGTGCAAATGAGGTTCATAAGAGCAAGATCAAGTGCAAAAGATGTTGTCAAGCACACGAATAACGCAAATTGAGGTTGTTAAGCGCACAAATAACGGCAAATGAGGTTCCTAAGCACAAGAACAAGTTCAAATGAGGTTCATAAGCACAAGATCAAGTGCAAAAGAGGTTGTCAAGCACACGAATAACGCAAATTGAGGTTGTTAAGCACACAAATAACGGCAAATGAGGTTCCTAAGCACAAGAACAAGTTCAAATGAGGTTCATAAGTACAAGATCAAGCGGAAAAAAAGGTTGTTAAGCACAGGAACAGCGCCAATTGAGGTTGTTAAGCACACAAACAAGGGCAAATGATGTTACTAAGCAGAAGAACAGGTGCAAATGAGGAGCATAAGCACAAAATCAAGCGCAAAAGAGGTTGTTAAGCACACAAATAAGCGCAAATAAGGTTCCTAAGCACAAGAACTAGTTCAAATGAGGGTCATAAGCACAAGATCAAGCGCAAAAGAGGTTGTTAAGCACACGAACAACGCTAATTGAGGTTGTTAAACGCACAAACAAGGGTAAATGATGTTCTTAAGCACAAGAACAAGTGCAAATGAGGTTCATTGGCACAAGAACAAGCGCAAAAGATATTGTTAAGCACACGAACAACACCAATTGAGGTTTCTTAAGCACACAAATAAGGGAAATGAGGTTCCTAAAGCACAAGATCAAGCTCAAAAGATGTTGTTAAGCACATGAACAACGCTAATTGAGGTTACTAACCACACAAACAAGGGCAAATGAGGTTCCTAAGCACAAGAACATGTTCAAATGAGATTCATAAGCATAAGATCAAGCGCAATAGTGGTTGTTAAGCACACGAACAACGCCAATTGAGGTTGTTAAGCACACAAACAAGGGCAAATGAGGTTGCTAACCACAAGAACAAGTGCAAATGTGGTTCATAAGCACAAGATCAAGCGCAAAAGAGGTTGTTAAGCACACGAACAACGCAAATTGAGGATGTTAAGCACACGATCAAGCGCAAATTAGGTTCCTAAGAACATGAACAAGTGCAAATGAGGTTCATTAGCACAAGATCAAGTGCAAAAGGGGTTGTTGAGGACAGGATCAAGTGCAAATTAGTTTCCTAAGCACAAGAACAAGTGCAAATGAGGTTCATAAGCACAAGATCAAGTGCAAAAGAGGTTGTTAAGCATACGAACATCGCAAATTGAGGCTGTTAAGCACACAAACAGAGGCAAATGAGGTTCCTAAGCACAAGAACAAGTGCAAATGAGATTCACAAGCACAAGATCACGCTCAAAAGTTGTTGTTGACCACATGAACAACGCTAATTTAGGTTATTAAGCACACAAACAAGGGCAAATAAGGCTCCCAAGCACAAGAACAAGTGAAAATGAGGTTCATAAGCACAAGACCAAGCGCAAAAGATGCTGTTAAGCAAATGAACAACGCCAATTGAGGTTGTTTAGCACACAAATAACGGCAAATGAGGTTCCTAAGCACAAGAACAAGTTCAAATGAGGTTCATAAGCACAAGATCAAGTGCAAAAGAGGTTGTCAAGCACACGAATAACGCAAATTGAGGTTGTTAAGCACACAAATAACGGCAAATTAGGTTCCTAAGCACAAGAACAAGTTCAAATGAGGTTCATAAGCACAAGATCAAGCGGAAAAGAGGTTGTTAAGCACACGAACAGCGCCAATTGAGGTTGTTAAGCACACAAACAATGGCAAATGATGTTACTAAGCAGAAGAACTGGTGCAAATGAGGAGCATAAGCACAAAATCAAGCGCAAAAGAGGTTGTTAAGCACACAAATAAGCGCAAATAAGGTTCCTAAGCACAAGAACTAGTTCAAATGAGGGTCATAAGAACAAGATCAAGCGCAAAAGAGGTTGTTAAGCACACGAACAACGCTAATTGAGGTTGTTAAGCGCACAAACAAGGGCAAATGATGTTCCTAAGCACAAGAACAAGTGCAAATGAGGTTCATTAGCACAAGAACAAGCGCAAAATATATTGTTAAGCACACGAACAACACCAATTGAGGTTTCTTAAGCACACAAATAAGGGAAATGAGGTTCCTAAGCACAAGATCAAGCTCAAAAGTTGTTGTTAACCACATGAACAACGCTAATTTAGGTTATTAAGCACACAAACAAGGGCAAATAAGGTTCCCAAGCATAAGAACAAGTGAAAATGAGGTTCGTAAGCACAAGATCAAGCGCAAAAGAGGCTGTTAAGCAAATGAACAACGCCAATTGAGGTTGTTTAGCACACAAACAAGGGCAAATGAGGTTGCTAACCACAAGAACAAGTGCAAATGAGGTTCATAAGCACAAGATCAAGCGCAAAAGAGGTTGTTAAGCACACGAACAACGCAAATTGAGGATGTTAAGCACACGATCAAGAGCAGATTAGGTTCCTAAGAACATGAACAAGTGCAAATGAGGTTCATTAGCACAAGATCAAGTGCAAAAGGGGTTGTTGAGCACAGGATCAAGCGCAAATTAGTTTCCTAAGCACAAGAACAAGTGCAAATGAGGTTCATAAGCACAAGATCAAGTGCAAAAGAGGTTGTTAAGCATACGAACATCGCAAATTGAGGCTGTTAAGCACACAAACAGAGGCAAATGAGGTTCCTAAGCACAAGAACAAGTGCAAATGAGATTCACTAGAACAAGATCACGCTCAAAAGTTGTTGTTGACCACATGAACAACGCTAATTTAGGTTATTAAGCACACAAACAAGGGCAAATAAGGCTCCCAAGCACAAGAACAAGTGAAAATGAGGTTCATAAGCACAAGACCAAGCGCAAAAGATGCTGTTAAGCAAATGAACAACGCCAATTGAGGTTGTTTAGCACACCAACAAGGGCAAATTAGGTTCCTAAGCACAAAAACATGTGCAAATGAGGTTCATAAGAACAAGATCAAGTGCAAAAGAGGTTGTCAAGCACACAAATAACGCAAATTGAGGTTGTTAAGCACACAAATAATGGCAAATGAGGTTCCTAAGCACAAGAACAAGTCCAAATGAGATTCATAAGCACAAGATCACGCTCAAAAGTTGTTGTTAACCACATGAACAACGCTAATTTAGGTTATTAAGCACACAAACAAGGGCAAATAAGGTTCCCAAGCATAAGAACAAGTGAAAATGAGGTTCGTAAGCACAAGATCAAGCGCAAAAGAGGCTGTTAAGAAAATGAACAACGCCAATTGAGGTTGTTTAGCACACAAACAAGGGCAAATGAGGTTGCTAACCACAAGAACAAGTGCAAATGAGGTTCATAAGCACAACATCAAGCGCAAAAGAGGTTGTTAAGAACACGAACAACGCAAATTGAGGATGTTAAGCACATGATCAAGAGCAAATTATGTTCCTAAGAACATGAACAAGTGCAAATGAGGTTCATTAGCACAATATCAAGTGCAAAAGGGGTTGTTGAGCACAGGATCAAGCGCAAATTAGTTTCCTAAGCACAAGAACAAGTGCAAATGAGGTTCATAAGCACAAGATCAAGTGCAAAAGAGGTTGTTAAGCATACGAACATCGCAAATTGAGGCTGTTAAGCACACAAACAGAGGCAAATGAGGTTCCTAAGCACAAGAACAAGTGCAAATGAGATTCACAAGCCCAAGATCACGCTCAAAAGTTGTTGTTGACCACATGAACAACGCTAATTTAGGTTATTAAGCACACAAACAAGGGCAAATAAGGCTCCCAAGCACAAGAACAAGTGAAATTGAGGTTCATAAGCACAAGAGCAAGCGCAAAAGAGGCTGTTAAGCAAATGAACAACGCCAATTGAGGTTGTTTAGCACACAAACAAGGGCAAATGAGGTTGCTAACCACAAGAACAAGTGCAAATGAGGTTCATAAGCACAAGATCAAGCGCAAAAGAGGTTGTTAAGCACACGAACAACGCAAATTGAGGATGTTAAGCACCCGATCAAGCGCAAATTAGGTTCCTAAGAACATGAACAAGTGCAAATGAGGTTCATTAGCACAAGATCAAGTGCAAAAGTGGTTGTTGAGCACAGGATCAAGTGCAAATTAGTTTCCTAAGCACAAGAACAAGTGCAAATGAGGTTCATAAGCACAAGATCAAGTGCAAAAGAGGTTGTTAAGCATACGAACATCGCAAATTGAGGCTGTTAAGCACACAAACAGAGGCAAATGAGGTTCCTAAGCACAAGAACAAGTGCAAATGAGATTCACAAGCACAAGATCACGCTCAAAAGTTGTTGTTGACCACATGAACAACGCTAATTTAGGTTATTAAGCACACAAACAAGGGCAAATAAGGCTCCCAACCACAAGAACAAGTGAAAATGAGGTTCATAAGCACAAGACCAAGCGCAAAAGATGCTGTTAAGCAAATGAACAACGCCAATTGAGGTTGTTTAGCACACAAACAAGGGCAAATTAGGTTCCTAAGCACAAAAATATCTGCAAATGAGGTTCATAAGAACAAGATCAAGTGCAAAAGAGGTTGTCAAGCACACGAATAACGCAAATTGAGGTTGTTAAGCACAAAAATAACGGCAAATGAGGTTCCTAAGCACAAGAACAAGTCCAAATGAGATTCATAAGCACAAGATCACGCTCAAAAGTTGTTGTTAACCACATGAACAACGCTAATTTAGGTTATTAACCACACAAACAAGGGCAAATAAGGTTCCCAAGCACAAGAACAAGTGAAAATGAGGTTCGTAAGCACAAGATCAAGCGCAAAAGTGGCTGTTAACCACACGAACAACGCCAATTGAGGTTGTTAAGCACACAAACAAGGGCAAATGAGGTTGCTAACCACAAGAACAAGTGCAAATGAGGTTCATAAGCACAAGATCAAGCGCAAAAGAGGTTGTTAAGCACACGAACAACGCAAATTGAGGATGTTAAGCACACGATCAAGCGCAAATTAGGTTCCTAAGAACATGGACAAGTGCAAATGAGGTTCATTAGCACAAGATCAAGTGCAAAAGGGGTTGTTGAGCACAGGATCAAGTGCAAATTAGTTTCCTAAGCACAAGAACAAGTGCAAATGAGGTTCATAAGCACAAGATCAAGTGCAAAAGAGGTTGTTAAGCATACGAACATCGCAAATTGAGGCTGTTAAGCACACAAACAGAGGCAAATGAGGTTCCTAAGCACAAGAACAAGTGCAAATAAGATTCACAAGCACAAGATCACGCTCAAAAGTTGTTGTTGACCACATGAACAACGCTAATTTAGGTTATTAAGCACACAAACAAGGGCAAATAAGGCTCCCAAGCACAAGAACAAGTGAAAATGAGGTTCATAAGCACAAGATCAAGCGCAAAAGAGGCTGTTAAGCAAATGAACAACGCCAATTGAGGTTGTTTAGCACACAAACAAGGGCAAATGAGGTTGCTAACCACAAGAACAAGTGCAAATGAGGTTCATAAGCACAAGATCAAGCGCAAAAGAGGTTGTTAAGCACACGAACAACGCAAATTGAGGATGTTAAGCACACGATCAAGCGCAAATTAGGTTCCTAAGAACATGAACAAGTGCAAATGAGGTTCATTAGCACAAGATCAAGTGCAAAAGGGGTTGTTGAGCACAGGATCAAGTGCAAATTAGTTTCCTAAGCACAAGAACAAGTGCAAATGAGGTTCATAAGCACAAGATCAAGTGCAAAAGAGGTTGTTAAGCGTACGAACATCGCAAATTGAGGCTGTTAAGCACACAAACAGAGGCAAATGAGGTTCCTAAGCACAAGAACAAGTGCAAATGAGATTCACAAGCACAAGATCACGCTCAAAAGTTGTTGTTGACCACATGAACAACGCTAATTTAGGTTATTAAGCACACAAACAAGGGCAAATAAGGCTCCCAACCACAAGAACAAGTGAAAATGAGGTTCATAAGCACAAGACCAAGCGCAAAAGATGCTGTTAAGCAAATGAACAACGCCAATTGAGGTTGTTTAGCACACAAACAAGGGCAAATTAGGTTCCTAAGCACAAAAATATCTGCAAATGAGGTTCATAAGAACAAGATCAAGTGCAAAAGAGGTTGTCAAGCACACGAATAACGCAAATTGAGGTTGTTAAGCACACAAATAACGGCAAATGAGGTTCCTAAGCACAAGAACAAGTCCAAATGAGATTCATAAGCACAAGATCACGCTCAAAAGTTGTTGTTAACCACATGAACAACGCTAATTTAGGTTATTAACCACACAAACAAGGGCAAATAAGGTTCCCAAGCACAAGAACAAGTGAAAATGAGGTTCGTAAGCACAAGATCAAGCGCAAAAGTGGCTGTTAACCACACGAACAACGCCAATTGAGGTTGTTAAGCACACAAACAAGGGCAAATGAGGTTGCTAACCACAAGAACAAGTGCAAATGAGGTTCATAAGCACAAGATCAAGCGCAAAAGAGGTTGTTAAGCACACGAACAACGCAAATTGAGGATGTTAAGCACACGATCAAGCGCAAATTAGGTTCCTAAGAACATGGACAAGTGCAAATGAGGTTCATTAGCACAAGATCAAGTGCAAAAGGGGTTGTTGAGCACAGGATCAAGTGCAAATTAGTTTCCTAAGCACAAGAACAAGTGCAAATGAGGTTCATAAGCACAAGATCAAGTGCAAAAGAGGTTGTTAAGCATACGAACATCGCAAATTGAGGCTGTTAAGCACACAAACAGAGGCAAATGAGGTTCCTAAGCACAAGAACAAGTGCAAATAAGATTCACAAGCACAAGATCACGCTCAAAAGTTGTTGTTGACCACATGAACAACGCTAATTTAGGTTATTAAGCACACAAACAAGGGCAAATAAGGTTCCCAAGCATAAGAACAAGTGAAAATGAGGTTCGTAAGCACAAGATCAAGCGCAAAAGAGGCTGTTAAGCAAATGAACAACGCCAATTGAGGTTGTTTAGCACACAAACAAGGGCAAATTAGGTTCCTAAGCACAAAAACATGTGCAAATGAGGTTCATAAGAGCAAGATCAAGTGCAAAAGAGGTTGTCAAGCACACGAATAACGCAAATTGAGGTTGTTAAGCGCACAAATAACGGCAAATGAGGTTCCTAAGCACAAGAACAAGTTCAAATGAGGTTCATAAGCACAAGATCAAGTGCAAAAGAGGTTGTCAAGCACACGAATAACGCAAATTGAGGTTGTTAAGCACACAAATAACGGCAAATGAGGTTCCTAAGCACAAGAACAAGTTCAAATGAGGTTCATAAGTACAAGATCAAGCGGAAAAAAAGGTTGTTAAGCACAGGAACAGCGCCAATTGAGGTTGTTAAGCACACAAACAAGGGCAAATGATGTTACTAAGCAGAAGAACAGGTGCAAATGAGGAGCATAAGCACAAAATCAAGCGCAAAAGAGGTTGTTAAGCACACAAATAAGCGCAAATAAGGTTCCTAAGCACAAGAACTAGTTCAAATGAGGGTCATAAGCACAAGATCAAGCGCAAAAGAGGTTGTTAAGCACACGAACAACGCTAATTGAGGTTGTTAAACGCACAAACAAGGGTAAATGATGTTCTTAAGCACAAGAACAAGTGCAAATGAGGTTCATTGGCACAAGAACAAGCGCAAAAGATATTGTTAAGCACACGAACAACACCAATTGAGGTTTCTTAAGCACACAAATAAGGGAAATGAGGTTCCTAAAGCACAAGATCAAGCTCAAAAGATGTTGTTAAGCACATGAACAACGCTAATTGAGGTTACTAACCACACAAACAAGGGCAAATGAGGTTCCTAAGCACAAGAACATGTTCAAATGAGATTCATAAGCATAAGATCAAGCGCAATAGTGGTTGTTAAGCACACGAACAACGCCAATTGAGGTTGTTAAGCACACAAACAAGGGCAAATGAGGTTGCTAACCACAAGAACAAGTGCAAATGTGGTTCATAAGCACAAGATCAAGCGCAAAAGAGGTTGTTAAGCACACGAACAACGCAAATTGAGGATGTTAAGCACACGATCAAGCGCAAATTAGGTTCCTAAGAACATGAACAAGTGCAAATGAGGTTCATTAGCACAAGATCAAGTGCAAAAGGGGTTGTTGAGGACAGGATCAAGTGCAAATTAGTTTCCTAAGCACAAGAACAAGTGCAAATGAGGTTCATAAGCACAAGATCAAGTGCAAAAGAGGTTGTTAAGCATACGAACATCGCAAATTGAGGCTGTTAAGCACACAAACAGAGGCAAATGAGGTTCCTAAGCACAAGAACAAGTGCAAATGAGATTCACAAGCACAAGATCACGCTCAAAAGTTGTTGTTGACCACATGAACAACGCTAATTTAGGTTATTAAGCACACAAACAAGGGCAAATAAGGCTCCCAAGCACAAGAACAAGTGAAAATGAGGTTCATAAGCACAAGACCAAGCGCAAAAGATGCTGTTAAGCAAATGAACAACGCCAATTGAGGTTGTTTAGCACACAAATAACGGCAAATGAGGTTCCTAAGCACAAGAACAAGTTCAAATGAGGTTCATAAGCACAAGATCAAGTGCAAAAGAGGTTGTCAAGCACACGAATAACGCAAATTGAGGTTGTTAAGCACACAAATAACGGCAAATTAGGTTCCTAAGCACAAGAACAAGTTCAAATGAGGTTCATAAGCACAAGATCAAGCGGAAAAGAGGTTGTTAAGCACACGAACAGCGCCAATTGAGGTTGTTGAGCACACAAACAAGGGCAAATGATGTTACTAAGCAGAAGAACAGGTGCAAATGAGGAGCATAAACACAAAATCAAGCGCAAAAGAGGTTGTTAAGCACACAAATAAGCGCAAATAAGGTTCCTAAGCACAAGAACTAGTTCAAATGAGGGTCATAAGCACAAGATCAAGCGCAAAAGAGGTTGTTAAGCACACGAACAACGCTAATTGAGGTTGTTAAGCGCACAAACAAGGGCAAATGGTGTTCCTAAGCACAAGAACAAGTGCAAATGAGGTTCATTAGCACAAGAACAAGCGCAAAATATATTGTTAAGCACACGAACAACACCAATTGAGGTTTCTTAAGCACACAAATAAGGGAAATGAGGTTCCTAAGCACAAGATCAAGCTCAAAAGTTGTTGTTAACCACATGAACAACGCTAATTTAGGTTATTAAGCACACAAACAAGGGCAAATAAGGTTCCCAAGCATAAGAACAAGTGAAAATGAGGTTCGTAAGCACAAGATCAAGCGCAAAAGAGGCTGTTAAGCAAATGAACAACGCCAATTGAGGTTGTTTAGCACACAAACAAGGGCAAATGAGGTTGCTAACCATAAGAACAAGTGCAAATGAGGTTCATAAGCACAAGATCAAGCGCAAAAGAGGTTGTTAAGCACACGAACAACGCAAATTGAGGATGTTAAGCACACGATCAAGAGCAGATTAGGTTCCTAAGAACATGAACAAGTGCAAATGAGGTTCATTAGCACAAGATCAAGTGCAAAAGGGGTTGTTGAGCACAGGATCAAGCGCAAATTAGTTTCCTAAGCACAAGAACAAGTGCAAATGAGGTTCATAAGCACAAGATCAAGTGCAAAAGAGGTTGTTAAGCATACGAACATCGCAAATTGAGGCTGTTAAGCACACAAACAGAGGCAAATGAGGTTCCTAAGCACAAGAACAAGTGCAAATGAGATTCACTAGAACAAGATCACGCTCAAAAGTTGTTGTTGACCACATGAACAACGCTAATTTAGGTTATTAAGCACACAAACAAGGGCAAATAAGGCTCCCAAGCACAAGAACAAGTGAAAATGAGGTTCATAAGCACAAGACCAAGCGCAAAAGATGCTGTTAAGCAAATGAACAACGCCAATTGAGGTTGTTTAGCACACCAACAAGGGCAAATTAGGTTCCTAAGCACAAAAACATGTGCAAATGAGGTTCATAAGAACAAGATCAAGTGCAAAAGAGGTTGTCAAGCACACAAATAACGCAAATTGAGGTTGTTAAGCACACAAATAATGGCAAATGAGGTTCCTAAGCACAAGAACAAGTCCAAATGAGATTCATAAGCACAAGATCACGCTCAAAAGTTGTTGTTAACCACATGAACAACGCTAATTTAGGTTATTAAGCACACAAACAAGGGCAAATAAGGTTCCCAAGCATAAGAACAAGGGAAAATGAGGTTCGTAAGCACAAGATCAAGCGCAAAAGAGGCTGTTAAGAAAATGAACAACGCCAATTGAGGTTGTTTAGCACACAAACAAGGGCAAATGAGGTTGCTAACCACAAGAACAAGTGCAAATGAGGTTCATAAGCACAACATCAAGCGCAAAAGAGGTTGTTAAGAACACGAACAACGCAAATTGAGGATGTTAAGCACATGATCAAGAGCAAATTATGTTCCTAAGAACATGAACAAGTGCAAATGAGGTTCATTAGCACAATATCAAGTGCAAAAGGGGTTGTTGAGCACAGGATCAAGCGCAAATTAGTTTCCTAAGCACAAGAACAAGTGCAAATGAGGTTCATAAGCACAAGATCAAGTGCAAAAGAGGTTGTTAAGCATACGAACATCGCAAATTGAGGCTGTTAAGCACACAAACAGAGGCAAATGAGGTTCCTAAGCACAAGAACAAGTGCAAATGAGATTCACAAGCCCAAGATCACGCTCAAAAGTTGTTGTTGACCACATGAACAACGCTAATTTAGGTTATTCAGCACACAAACAAGGGCAAATAAGGCTCCCAAGCACAAGAACAAGTGAAAATGAGGTTCATAAGCACAAGATCAAGCGCAAAAGAGGCTGTTAAGCAAATGAACAACGCCAATTGAGGTTGTTTAGCAGACAAACAATGGCAAATGAGGTTGCTAACCACAAGAACAAGTGCAAATGAGGTTCATAAGCACAAGATCAAGCGCAAAAGAGGTTGTTAAGCACACGAACAACGCAAATTGAGGATGTTAAGCACACGATCAAGAGCAAATTATGTTCCTAAGAACATGAACAATTGCAAATGAGGTTCATTAGCACAATATCAAGTGCAAAAGGGGTTGGTGAGCACAGGATCAAGTGCAAATTAGTTTCCTAAGCACAAGAACAAGTGCAAATGAGGTTCATAAGCATAAGATCAAGTGCAAAAGAGGTTGTTAAGCATACGAACATCGCAAATTGAGGCTGTTAAGCACACAAACAGAGGCAAATGAGGTTCCTAAGCACAAGAACAAGTGCAAATGAGATTCACAAGCACAAGATCACGCTCAAAAGTTGTAGTTGACCACATGAACAACGCTAATTTAGGTTATTAAGCACACAAACAAGGGCAAATAAGGCTCCCAAGCACAAGAACAAGTGAAAATGAGGTTCATAAGCACAAGACCAAGCGCAAAAGATGCTGTTAAGCAAATGAACAACGCCAATTGAGGTTGTTTAGCACACAAACAAGGGCAAATTAGGTTCCTAAGCACAAAAATATCTGCAAATGAGGTTCATAAGAACAAGATCAAGTGCAAAAGAGGTTGTCAAGCACACGAATAACGCAAATTGAGGTTGTTAAGCACACAAATAACGGCAAATGAGGTTCCTAAGCACAAGAACAAGTCCAAATGAGATTCATAAGCACAAGATCACGCTCAAAAGTTGTTGTTAACCACATGAGCAACGCTAATTTAGGTTATTAAGCACACAAACAAGGGCAAATAAGGTTCCCAAGCACAAGAACAAGTGAAAATGAGGTTCGTAAGCACAAGATCAAGCGCAAAAGTGGCTGTTAAGCACACGAACAACGCCAATTGAGGTTGTTAAGCACACAAACAAGGGCAAATGAGGTTGCTAACCACAAGAACAAGTGCAAATGTGGTTCATAAGCACAAGATCAAGCGCAAAAGAGGTTGTTAAGCACACGAACAACGCAAATTGAGGATGTTAAGCACACGATCAAGCGCAAATTAAGTTCCTAAGAACATGAACAAGTGCAAATGAGGTTCATTAGCACAAGATCAAGTGCAAAAGGGGTTGTTGAGCACAGGATCAAGTGCAAATTAGTTTCCTAAGCACAAGAACAAGTGCAAATGAGGTTCATAAGCACAAGATCAAGTGCAAAAGAGGTTGTTAAGCATACGAACATCGCAAATTGAGGCTGTTAAGCACACAAACAGAGGCAAATGAGGTTCCTAAGCACAAGAACAAGTGCAAATGAGATTCACAAGCACAAGATCATGCTCAAAAGTTGTTGTTTACCACATGAACAACGCTAATTTAGGTTATTAAGCACACAAACAAGGGCAAATAAGGCTCCCAAGCACCAGAACAAGTGAAAATGAGGTTCATAAGCACAAGACCAAGCGCAAAAGATGCTGTTAAGCAAATGAACAACGCCAATTGAGGTTCTTTAGCACACAAACAAGGGCAAATTAGGTTCCTAAGCACAAAAATATCTGCAAATGAGGTTCATAAGAACAAGATCAAGTGCAAAAGAGGTTGTCAAGCACACGAATAACGCAAATTGAGGTTGTTAAGCACACAAATAACGGCAAATGAGGTTCCTAAGCACAAGAACAAGTCCAAATGAGATTCATAAGCACAAGATCACGCTCAAAAGTTGTTGTTAACCACATGAACAACGCTAATTTAGGTTATTAACCACACAAACAAGGGCAAATAAGGTTCCCAAGCACAAGAACAAGTGAAAATGAGGTTCGTAAGCAAAAGATCAAGCGCAAAAGTGGCTGTTAAGCACACGAACAACGCCAATTGAGGTTGTTAAGCACACAAACAAGGGCAAATGAGGTTGCTAACCACAAGAACAAGTGCAAATGAGGTTCATAAGCACAAGATCTAGCGCAAAAGAGGTTGTTAAGCACACGAACAACGCAAATTGAGGATGTTAAGCACACGATCAAGCGCAAATTAGGTTCCTAAGAACATGAACAAGTGCAAATGAGGTTCATTGGCACAAGATCAAGTGCAAAAGGGGTTGTTGAGCACAGGATCAAGTGCAAATTAGTTTCCTAAGCACAAGAACAAGTGCAAATGAGGTTCATAAGCACAAGATCAAGTGCAAAAGAAGTTGTTAAGCATACGAACATCGCAAATTGAGACTGTTAAGCACACAAACAGAGGCAAATGAGGTTCCTAAGCACAAGAACAAGTGCAAATAAGATTCACAAGCACAAGATCACGCTAAAAAGTTGTTGTTGACCACATCAACAACGCTAATTTTGGTTATTAAGCACACAAACAAGGGCAAATAAGGCTCCCAACCACAAGAACAAGTGAAAATGAGGTTCATAAGCACAAGATCAAGCGCAAAAGATGCTGTTAAGCAAATGAACAACGCCAATTGAGGTTGTTTAGCACACCAACAAGGGCAAATTAGGTGCCTAAGCACAAAAACATGTGCAAATGAGGTTCATAAGAACAAGATCAAGTGCAAAAGAGGTTGTCAAGCACACGAATAACGCAAATTGAGGTTGTTAAGCACACAAATAACGGCAAATGAGGTTCCTAAGCACAAGAACAAGTCCAAATGAGATTCATAAGCACAAGATCACGCTCAAAAGTTGTTGTTAACCACATGAACAACGCTAATTTAGGTTATTAACCACACAAACAAGGGCAAATAAGGTTCCCAAGCACAAGAACAAGTGAAAATGAGGTTCGTAAGCACAAGATCAAGCGCAAAAGTGGCTGTTAACCACACGAACAACGCCAATTGAGGTTGTTAAGCACACAAACAAGGGCAAATGAGGTTGCTAACCACAAGAACAAGTGCAAATGAGGTTCATAAGCACAAGATCAAGCGCAAAAGAGGTTGTTAAGCACACGAACAACGCAAATTGAGGATGTTAAGCACACGATCAAGCGCAAATTAGGTTCCTAAGAACATGGACAAGTGCAAATGAGGTTCATTAGCACAAGATCAAGTGCAAAAGGGGTTGTTGAGCACAGGATCAAGTGCAAATTAGTTTCCTAAGCACAAGAACAAGTGCAAATGAGGTTCATAAGCACAAGATCAAGTGCAAAAGAGGTTGTTAAGCATACGAACTTCGCAAATTGAGGCTGTTAAGCACACAAACAGAGGCAAATGAGGTTCCTAAGCACAAGAACAAGTGCAAATAAGATTCACAAGCACAAGATCACGCTCAAAAGTTGTTGTTGACCACATGAACAACGCTAATTTAGGTTATTAAGCACACAAACAAGGGCAAATAAGGTTCCCAAGCATAAGAACAAGTGAAAATGAGGTTCGTAAGCACAAGATCAAGCGCAAAAGAGGCTGTTAAGCAAATGAACAACGCCAATTGAGGTTGTTTAGCACACAAACAAGGGCAAATTAGGTTCCTAAGCACAAAAACATGTGCAAATGAGGTTCATAAGAGCAAGATCAAGTGCAAAAGAGGTTGTCAAGCACACGAATAACGCAAATTGAGGTTGTTAAGCGCACAAATAACGGCAAATGAGGTTCCTAAGCACAAGAACAAGTTCAAATGAGGTTCATAAGCACAAGATCAAGTGCAAAAGAGGTTGTCAAGCACACGAATAACGCAAATTGAGGTTGTTAAGCACACAAATAACGGCAAATGAGGTTCCTAAGCACAAGAACAAGTTCAAATGAGGTTCATAAGTACAAGATCAAGCGGAAAAAAAGGTTGTTAAGCACAGGAACAGCGCCAATTGAGGTTGTTAAGCACACAAACAAGGGCAAATGATGTTACTAAGCAGAAGAACAGGTGCAAATGAGGAGCATAAGCACAAAATCAAGCGCAAAAGAGGTTGTTAAGCACACAAATAAGCGCAAATAAGGTTCCTAAGCACAAGAACTAGTTCAAATGAGGGTCATAAGCACAAGATCAAGCGCAAAAGAGGTTGTTAAGCACACGAACAACGCTAATTGAGGTTGTTAAACGCACAAACAAGGGTAAATGATGTTCTTAAGCACAAGAACAAGTGCAAATGAGGTTCATTGGCACAAGAACAAGCGCAAAAGATATTGTTAAGCACACGAACAACACCAATTGAGGTTTCTTAAGCACACAAATAAGGGAAATGAGGTTCCTAAAGCACAAGATCAAGCTCAAAAGATGTTGTTAAGCACATGAACAACGCTAATTGAGGTTACTAACCACACAAACAAGGGCAAATGAGGTTCCTAAGCACAAGAACATGTTCAAATGAGATTCATAAGCATAAGATCAAGCGCAATAGTGGTTGTTAAGCACACGAACAACGCCAATTGAGGTTGTTAAGCACACAAACAAGGGCAAATGAGGTTGCTAACCACAAGAACAAGTGCAAATGTGGTTCATAAGCACAAGATCAAGCGCAAAAGAGGTTGTTAAGCACACGAACAACGCAAATTGAGGATGTTAAGCACACGATCAAGCGCAAATTAGGTTCCTAAGAACATGAACAAGTGCAAATGAGGTTCATTAGCACAAGATCAAGTGCAAAAGGGGTTGTTGAGGACAGGATCAAGTGCAAATTAGTTTCCTAAGCACAAGAACAAGTGCAAATGAGGTTCATAAGCACAAGATCAAGTGCAAAAGAGGTTGTTAAGCATACGAACATCGCAAATTGAGGCTGTTAAGCACACAAACAGAGGCAAATGAGGTTCCTAAGCACAAGAACAAGTGCAAATGAGATTCACAAGCACAAGATCACGCTCAAAAGTTGTTGTTGACCACATGAACAACGCTAATTTAGGTTATTAAGCACACAAACAAGGGCAAATAAGGCTCCCAAGCACAAGAACAAGTGAAAATGAGGTTCATAAGCACAAGACCAAGCGCAAAAGATGCTGTTAAGCAAATGAACAACGCCAATTGAGGTTGTTTAGCACACAAATAACGGCAAATGAGGTTCCTAAGCACAAGAACAAGTTCAAATGAGGTTCATAAGCACAAGATCAAGTGCAAAAGAGGTTGTCAAGCACACGAATAACGCAAATTGAGGTTGTTAAGCACACAAATAACGGCAAATTAGGTTCCTAAGCACAAGAACAAGTTCAAATGAGGTTCATAAGCACAAGATCAAGCGGAAAAGAGGTTGTTAAGCACACGAACAGCGCCAATTGAGGTTGTTAAGCACACAAACAATGGCAAATGATGTTACTAAGCAGAAGAACTGGTGCAAATGAGGAGCATAAGCACAAAATCAAGCGCAAAAGAGGTTGTTAAGCACACAAATAAGCGCAAATAAGGTTCCTAAGCACAAGAACTAGTTCAAATGAGGGTCATAAGAACAAGATCAAGCGCAAAAGAGGTTGTTAAGCACACGAACAACGCTAATTGAGGTTGTTAAGCGCACAAACAAGGGCAAATGATGTTCCTAAGCACAAGAACAAGTGCAAATGAGGTTCATTAGCACAAGAACAAGCGCAAAATATATTGTTAAGCACACGAACAACACCAATTGAGGTTTCTTAAGCACACAAATAAGGGAAATGAGGTTCCTAAGCACAAGATCAAGCTCAAAAGTTGTTGTTAACCACATGAACAACGCTAATTTAGGTTATTAAGCACACAAACAAGGGCAAATAAGGTTCCCAAGCATAAGAACAAGTGAAAATGAGGTTCGTAAGCACAAGATCAAGCGCAAAAGAGGCTGTTAAGCAAATGAACAACGCCAATTGAGGTTGTTTAGCACACAAACAAGGGCAAATGAGGTTGCTAACCACAAGAACAAGTGCAAATGAGGTTCATAAGCACAAGATCAAGCGCAAAAGAGGTTGTTAAGCACACGAACAACGCAAATTGAGGATGTTAAGCACACGATCAAGAGCAGATTAGGTTCCTAAGAACATGAACAAGTGCAAATGAGGTTCATTAGCACAAGATCAAGTGCAAAAGGGGTTGTTGAGCACAGGATCAAGCGCAAATTAGTTTCCTAAGCACAAGAACAAGTGCAAATGAGGTTCATAAGCACAAGATCAAGTGCAAAAGAGGTTGTTAAGCATACGAACATCGCAAATTGAGGCTGCTAAGCACACAAACAGAGGCAAATGAGGTTCCTAAGCACAAGAACAAGTGCAAATGAGATTCACTAGAACAAGATCACGCTCAAAAGTTGTTGTTGACCACATGAACAACGCTAATTTAGGTTATTAAGCACACAAACAAGGGCAAATAAGGCTCCCAAGCACAAGAACAAGTGAAAATGAGGTTCATAAGCACAAGACCAAGCGCAAAAGATGCTGTTAAGCAAATGAACAACGCCAATTGAGGTTGTTTAGCACACCAACAAGGGCAAATTAGGTTCCTAAGCACAAAAACATGTGCAAATGAGGTTCATAAGAACAAGATCAAGTGCAAAAGAGGTTGTCAAGCACACAAATAACGCAAATTGAGGTTGTTAAGCACACAAATAATGGCAAATGAGGTTCCTAAGCACAAGAACAAGTCCAAATGAGATTCATAAGCACAAGATCACGCTCAAAAGTTGTTGTTAACCACATGAACAACGCTAATTTAGGTTATTAACCACACAAACAAGGGCAAATAAGGTTCCCAAGCATAAGAACAAGTGAAAATGAGGTTCGTAAGCACAAGATCAAGCGCAAAAGAGGCTGTTAAGAAAATGAACAACGCCAATTGAGGTTGTTTAGCACACAAACAAGGGCAAATGAGGTTGCTAACCACAAGAACAAGTGCAAATGAGGTTCATAAGCACAAGATCAAGCGCAAAAGAGGTTGTTAAGAACACGAACAACGCAAATTGAGGATGTTAAGCACACGATCAAGAGCAAATTATGTTCCTAAGAACATGAACAAGTGCAAATGAGGTTCATTAGCACAATATCAAGTGCAAAAGGGGTTGTTGAGCACAGGATCAAGCGCAAATTAGTTTCCTAAGCACAAGAACAAGTGCAAATGAGGTTCATAAGCACAAGATCAAGTGCAAAAGAGGTTGTTAAGCATACGAACATCGCAAATTGAGGCTGTTAAGCACACAAACAGAGGCAAATGAGGTTCCTAAGCACAAAAACAAGTGCAAATGAGATTCACAAGCCCAAGATCACGCTCAAAAGTTGTTGTTGACCACATGAACAACGCTAATTTAGGTTATTAAGCACACAAACAAGGGCAAATAAGGCTCCCAAGCACAAGAACAAGTGAAAATGAGGTTCATAAGCACAAGATCAAGCGCAAAAGAGGCTGTTAAGCAAATGAACAACGCCAATTGAGGTTGTTTAGCACACAAACAAGGGCAAATGAGGTTGCTAACCACAAGAACAAGTGCAAATGAGGTTCATAAGCACAAGATCAAGCGCAAAAGAGGTTGTTAAGCACACGAACAACGCAAATTGAGGATGTTAAGCACACTATCAAGAGCAAATTATGTTCCTAAGAACATGAACAAGTGCAAATGAGGTTCATTAGCACAATATCAAGTGCAAAAGGGGTTGTTGAGCACAGGATCAAGCGCAAATTAGTTTCCTAAGCACAAGAACAAGTGCAAATGAGGTTCATAAGCACAAGATCAAGTGCAAAAGAGGTTGTTAAGCATACGAACATCGCAAATTGAGGCTGTTAAGCACACAAACAGAGGCAAATGTGGTTCCTAAGCACAAGAACAAGTGCAAATGAGATTCACAAGCCCAAGATCACGCTCAAAAGTTGTTGTTGACCACATGAACAACGCTAATTTAGGTTATTAAGCACACAAACAAGGGCAAATAAGGCTCCCAACCACAAGAACAAGTGAAAATGAGGTTCATAAGCACAAGATCAAGCGCAAAAGAGGCTGTTAAGCAAATGAACAACGCCAATTGAGGTTGTTTAGCACACAAACAAGGGCAAATTAGGTTCCTAAGCACAAAAACATGTGCAAATGAGGTTCATAAGAACAAGATCAAGTGCAAAAGAGGTTGTCAAGCACACGAATAACGCAAATTGAGGTTGTTAAGCACACAAATAACGGCAAATGAGGTTCCTAAGCACAAGAACAAGTCCAAATGAGATTCATAAGCACAAGATCACGCTCAAAAGTTGTTGTTAACCACATGAACAACGCTAATTTAGGTTATTAAGCACACAAACAAGGGCAAATAAGGTTCCCAAGCATAAGAACAAGTGAAAATGAGGTTCGTAAGCACAAGATCAAGCGCAAAAGAGGCTGTTAAGCAAATGAACAACGCCAATTGAGGTTGTTTAGCACACAAACAAGGGCAAATGAGGTTGCTAACCACAAGAACAAGTGCAAATGAGGTTCATAAGCACAAAATCAAGCGCAAAAGAGGTTGTTAAGCACACGAACAACGCCAATTAGGGATGTTAAGCACACGATCAAGAGCAAATTAGGTTCCTAAGAACATGAACAAGAGCAAATGAGGTTCATTAGCACAAGATCAAGTGCAAAAGGGGTTGTTGAGCACAGGATCAAGCGCAAATTAGTTTCCTAAGCACAATAACAAGTGCAAATGAGGTTCATAAGCACAAGAACTAGTTCAAATGAGGGTCATAAGCACAAGATCAAGCGCAAAAGAGGTTGTTAAGCACACGAACAACGCTAATTGAGGTTGTTAAGCGCACAAACAAGGGTAAATGATGTTCTTAAGCACAAGAACAAGTGCAAATGAGGTTCATTGGCACAAGAACAAGCGCAAAAGATATTGTTAAGCACACGAACAACACCAATTGAGGTTTCTTAAGCACACAAATAAGGGAAATGAGGTTCCTAAGCACAAGATCAAGCTCAAAAGATGTTGTTAAGCACATGAACAACGCTAATTGAGGTTACTAACCACACAAACAAGGGCAAATGAGGTTCCTAAGCACAAGAACATGTTCAAATGAGATTCATAAGCATAAGATCAAGCGCAATAGTGGTTGTTAAGCACACGAACTACGCCAATTGAGGTTGTTAAGCACACAAACAAGGGCAAATGAGGTTGCTAACCACAAGAACAAGTGCAAATGTGGTTCATAAGCACAAGATCAAGCGCAAAAGAGGTTGTTAAGCACACGAACAACGCAAATTGAGGATGATAAGCACACGATCAAGCGCAAATTAGGTTCCTAAGAACATGAACAAGTGCAAATGAGGTTCATTAGCACAAGATCAAGTGCAAAAAGGGTTGGTGAGCACAGGATCAAGTGCAAATTAGTTTCCTAAGCACAAGAACAAGTGCAAATGAGGTTCATAAGCACAAGATCAAGTGCAAAAGAGGTTGTTAAGCATACGAACATCGCAAATTGAGGCTGTTAAGCACACAAACAGAGGCAAATGAGGTTCCTAAGCACAAGAACAAGTGCAAATGAGATTCACAAGCACAAGATCACGCTCAAAAGTTGTAGTTGACCACATGAACAACGCTAATTTAGGTTATTAAGCACACAAACAAGGGCAAATAAGGCTCCCAAGCACAAGAACAAGTGAAAATGAGGTTCATAAGCACAAGACCAAGCGCAAAAGATGCTGTTAAGCAAATGAACAACGCCAATTGAGGTTGTTTAGCACACAAACAAGGGCAAATTAGGTTCCTAAGCACAAAAATATCTGCAAATGAGGTTCATAAGAACAAGATCAAGTGCAAAAGAGGTTGTCAAGCACACGAATAACGCAAATTGAGGTTGTTAAGCACACAAATAACGGCAAATGAGGTTCCTAAGCACAAGAACAAGTCCAAATGAGATTCATAAGCACAAGATCACGCTCAAAAGTTGTTGTTAACCACATGAGCAACGCTAATTTAGGTTATTAAGCACACAAACAAGGGCAAATAAGGTTCCCAAGCACAAGAACAAGTGAAAATGAGGTTCGTAAGCACAACATCAAGCGCAAAAGTGGCTGTTAAGCACACGAACAACGCCAATTGAGGTTGTTAAGCACACAAACAAGGGCAAATGAGGTTGCTAACCACAAGAACAAGTGCAAATGTGGTTCATAAGCACAAGATCAAGCGCAAAAGAGGTTGTTAAGCACACGAACAAGTGCAAATGAGGTTCATAAGCACAAGATCAAGTGCAAAAAAGGTTGTTAAGCATACGAACATCGCAAATTGAGGCTGTTAAGCACACAAACAGAGGCAAATGAGGTTCCTAAGCACAAGAACAAGTGCAAATAAGATTCACAAGCACAAGATCACGCTCAAAAGTTGTTGTTGACCACATCAACAACGCTAATTTTGGTTATTAAGCACACAAACAAGGGCAAATAAGGCTCCCAACCACAAGAACAAGTGAAAATGAGGTTCATAAGCACAAGATCAAGCGCAAAAGATGCTGTTAAGCAAATGAACAACGCCAATTGAGGTTGTTTAGCACACCAACAAGGGCAAATTAGGTGCCTAAGCACAAAAACATGTGCAAATGAGGTTCATAAGAACAAGATCAAGTGCAAAAGAGGTTGTCAAGCACACGAATAACGCAAATTGAGGTTGTTAAGCACACAAATAACGGCAAATGAGGTTCCTTAGCACAAGAACAAGTCCAAATGAGATTCATAAGCACAAGATCACGCTCAAAAGTTGTTGTTAACCACATGAACAACGCTAATTTAGGTTATTAAGCACACAAACAAGGGCAAATAAGGTTCCCAAGCATAAGAACAAGTGAAAATGAGGTTCGTAAGCACAAGATCAAGCGCAAAAGAGGCTGTTAAGCAAATGAACAACGCCAATTGAGGTTGTTTAGCACACAAACAAGGGCAAATGAGGTTGCTAACCACAAGAACAAGTGCAAATGGGGTTCATAAGCACAAGATCAAGCGCAAAAGAAGTTGTTAAGCACACGAACAACGCAAATTGAGGATGTTAAGCACACGATCAAGAGCAAATTAGGTTCCTAAGAACATGAACAAGTGCAAATGAGGTTCATTAGCACAATATCAAGTGCAAAAGGGGTTGTTGAGCACAGGATCAAGCGCAAATTAGTTTCCTAAGCACAAGAACAAGTGCAAATGAGGTTCATAAGCACAAGATCAAGTGCAAAAGAGGTTGTTAAGCATACGAACATCGCAAATTGAGGCTGTTAAGCACACAAACAGAGGCAAATGAGGTTCCTAAGCACAAGAACAAGTGCAAATGAGATTCACAAGCCCAAGATCACGCTCAAAAGTTGTTGTTGACCACATGAACAACGCTAATTTAGGTTATTAAGCACACAAACAAGGGCAAATAAGGCTCCCAAGCACCAGAACAAGTGAAAATGAGGTTCATAAGCACAAGATCAAGCGCAAAAGAGGCTGTTAAGCAAATGAACAACGCCAATTGAGGTTGTTTAGCACACAAACAAGGGCAAATTAGGTTCCTAAGCACAAAAACATGTGCAAATGAGGTTCATAAGAACAAGATCAAGTGCAAAAGAGGTTGTCAAGCACACGAATAATGCAAATTGAGGTTGTTAAGCACACAAATAACGGCAAATGAGGTTCCTAAGCACAAGAACAAGTCCAAATGAGATTCATAAGCACAAGATCACGCTCAAAAGTTGTTGTTAACCACATGAACAACGCTAATTTAGGTTATTAAGCACACAAACAAGGGCAAATAAGGTTCCCAAGCATAAGAACAAGTGAAAATGAGGTTCGTAAGCACAAGATCAAGCGCAAAAGAGGCTGTTAAGCAAATGAACAACGCCAATTGAGGTTGTTTAGCACACAAACAAGGGCAAATTAGGTTCCTAAGCACAAAAACATGTGCAAATGAGGTTCATAAGAGCAAGATCAAGTGCAAAAGAGGTTGTCAAGCACACGAATAACGCAAATTGAGGTTGTTAAGCACACAAATAACGGCAAATGAGGTTCCTAAGCACAAGAACAAGTTCAAATGAGGTTCATAAGCACAAGATCAAGTGCAAAAGAGGTTGTCAAGCACACGAATAACGCAAATTGAGGTTGTTAAGCACACAAATAACGGCAAATGAGGTTCCTAAGCACAAGAACAAGTTCAAATGAGGTTCATAAGCACAAGATCAAGCGGAAAAGAGGTTGTTAAGCACAGGAACAGCGCCAATTGAGGTTGTTAAGCACACAAACAAGGGCAAATGATGTTACTAAGGAGAAGAACAGGTGCAAATGAGGAGCATAAGCACAAAATCAAGCGCAAAAGAGGTTGTTAAGCACACAAATAAGCGCAAATAAGGTTCCTAAGCACAAGAACTAGTTCAAATGAGGGTCATAAGCACAAGAT